>JAGFPH010011005.1:0-12761 GCA_018207615.1 Philaenus spumarius
GTTAATATTTTCATAATAAATAGCCTGAATTGTGTTATTCAAATAGCCTAAAAGGAAACGATTCAATGAAGTAGCCTACGCTCTAATAGTGAACAGCTGAAAAGGTCACAGCTTATAAAAAATTTTTACAGCTTAACAAAAGCAACATTAATCAAGTTTAAAATAATGGAGCCTAATTGTGGGCCAGTAAATTTGAACATTTAGACAAAGTAAAATACGATCTGATATGTCTATGTAGACCAATTACAACAACATGTGCTGCACTGTAAATAGATGCTGTAGCTATGCTGAAATGTCTTTTCAAATAAGTTCAATGTTGTTCAATCTTTTAAAGCAAAGAACTAATAACTTTGTGTTCTGGTCTTAGAATATCTGATTCCAAGATTACGAGTAAAAAAAGAATGTTGTTCGTCATAAGTAAAAAAGACTAAATTACCAACTCCGCGCCAGACGTCGATTTAATTCCTGTTATGCAACAGAACTGTCCTCAACAAGTGCGTCCGCTAATAGTTAAATTAACTGCGTCTAATGGCTATGATTACCAGTATTTGAACAGCAACATTTATTTAGAACAATTCATCTTTAAAGGCTCATTACTATTGTAAAACTTAATTAGAATTATATGTAAAATTGTGGTTTTAATTAAATATAATTTCTAGGGCGGAGTGGTACCAATTTTGGATTTATCAGACCCACAGGGTCTCTGATCAAAAATTATAATAATTTTTTTTTGTATAAAGTACTTCACATTAATCATAAATAATAATATAATAAACCAAAATTTACATTTATTTTATTTTGTTTATGCCATTCGGATTTGTTAATTTTTTTTTTATTCAATATTATGCCCATAATTATAAGTTGGTCAACTTTTAGAATACAACATAAATATATTATGTAACATTGTCTTACCTGTTCTTTAAGGTTCTGTATGCCAGCAACGTGTGTGTTGCTATATAAATATATACATGTATTTTTGTTATAACCTATTGCTTTTAAAATTTAATTATTAAAATAAGGGGTGGGTTTTCTTGATTTTGTTTGTAAGGGAGGGCTTTACTTTAATTCTTTTATTACATTTTATCTTTTTTTTATTACAAAAAGGGGCATATTAATTGTAAAATCTTTTATATTAAGGTCGTATGAATTTATCTATACTAATATTATAAAGAGGTAAAGTTTATTTGTTTGTTTGTTTGTATGTAGGGGGTAATCTCTGGCGCTACTGAACCGATTGAAAAAATAGTATTACTAATAAAAAGCTACACTATCCCTGAGTAACATAGGCTATAATTCATTTCGGTAAAACCCTTTTTTTATTTTAATATTTGTAAATTTAGTCGGAAAAAATCTTAGATTAGGCCTGGAATGATAAACCAACACATGTATTTACATTTATTACCATAGCAACCAATTGAATAAAATAACAGATAATATAGATGTTTGCTTCAATACTTCCATTAACAGCTGATTTCAAAATTTGAAGCAATTATTTTTGTATTTCTAGCTTTTAGGTTAGGGTTTTAAAGTGTAGACCTGAGCTTTGCTGGTTCTTTTAACTATTATTAACTGCTGTTATAAAATATAAGAAATAATTTGGTTTGAACATTTACCATTATTTACCATCTTAGTTTTGAGGTTATTATTAATACTACAACTTTATTATAAATAAAACGTAACGTATGTTTTTAGAAGGTTCCATTGCGAAGCACGCTGGGGTCTCCCCTAGTTATTAATAAATCAATTGTAAATACTTAACTGGATTGTATTTCTTAAATTGCCTGAAAAATAATATTTCAGATAACTCCATGTCACCAGTTAAGGTAAGCTTGTCACCTTAGTGGTTTTTTTTTTAATTAATATATAAACTTATTTAACACATGTACTGCCATTACAATAGGCCCGGTACGACTTCCTAAATTTATTCGCTTCACGGCTGTACAACATGATACAGAATATGTTAATATTTACCACAAATGAAATACATATTGACTACCTAATTAATAAATTTAACACCAGCTATATTATAACTAACATTGCAGATTTGATATAAATAAATTAGATTAGATTATTCTGGGGTGGATTCCTCCTTGGAGAAGGCTTCCTTACACGTCAACCTTTGGTTTACTGTGCCCCCTGTGTCCCGCACCTAGCACGTTAGCAGCCTGTATCCCTTGTGAGGTCCAGGATTTTCTTGGCCAAGTATGTGTCTTCTTCGTCTCTTGGTTGCTGGATTCCAAACAGCCTCCTCCTCCTACGCTCCAGGATCTCGCACTCAAATATGACGTGGCTTGCTGACTCTTCTGCCTGATTACAAAGCCGACAGCGTTGGTCAACTTCAAGGATTCCCACTGTTGCTAGGTGTTTCCTGAACTGGCCATGTCCAGTAATGAATTCTACAGCTCTTTTGAGTTGTGGTCGGTTTAACTTGATTAGGGATTTAGTAAGCTTGGCGTTTGGTCCCTTGATCAGTCGTTTACTCTGAATGTTCCCAGGTAATCTACGCATTCTCTGGCGTTGCTCTTCCCTGGCCCAGTTTTTTACTGCTCTCTTGACCATGCTACGGCTAATGCAGCACATTGGTTCCAGCCCCGTGAATGGTGTAGATACTCCTTTCTTTGCAAGAGCATCTGCCATCTCATTTCCTGGAATGCCACAGTGTCCTGGCACCCATTTCAATTCTAACATATTTAATGTGGAGAGTCTGACTAGTGTTGAGAGGCACTCCTTCACCAGTTTGGATGTGACTTGTACTGAGTCCAGCGCTTTAAGTGCTGCTTGACTGTCAGAAAGTATTAGGATATGTCTATTCCTGTATCCATTCGACAATCCTAAGTGGGCGCAAGCAGTAATTGCTAAGATTTCTGCTTGGAAGACTGTGCAGAACGTCCCAAGACTCGCACTAATGTTCGTCCTTGGTGAAGTGCTGTATACGCCATAGCCAGAATTGCTGCCCTTCAAAGACCCGTCTCTGTACCAGACTAGAGTTCCTGTAGCAGATCCTGGTTTGATGTTTCCTTCCCAGTCTTTCCGGGTTCCGAGGGTTACTGTAAAGGGTCTATAAAAAAACGTACTCGGTGTGCATTGCATCAGTCACTATGTCTAACACCGAGTTTTTAAGTACGGTGTTCACAATGTCGGAATGTCCTGCTCCTGGCATGCCCCTCCGCCATTCGTTCACACTTCTTAGTCTGTATGCCGACTTCCTTGCCTCCGTCTCCGACATTATGTGAAGTCCAAGGAGCACCTCCAAATTCGCTGTAGAGCTACCTCTGAGAGCTCCAGTTATACATAAGCATGCAAGTCGTTGTAAACCAGTTAGCTTGTTATCAGCAGCAGTTTGGCATGATTTCTTCCACCAAACCACCGCTCCATATGTAATTTGGGGTCTAATCACAGATTCATACAGCCAAAGAGCCATATGAGGTTTGAGACCCCAGGTAGTTCCAATAAAGCTTCTGGTTGCCAGTAGCGCCCATTTTGCCTTAAGAACCAGATTATCCAGGTGTGCATTCCAGGTCAGATTTTGATCAGGAATCACTCCAAGATATTTTACTGACACGGAAATATTCAAGCGGGTGTTGTCCATGGATATCCTCTCCAGGGCTGTTAAGTTCCTTTTCCTTGTAAAGGGAACTGTAGTGGTTTTGTTGGGATTGACGTTGAGGCCTTCCTTTGCACACCATGTTTTAACATGTCTCAGATCTCTGTTTATGATATCTGAGACAGTGTCATCATTTTTACCAATAACCAAGATTGCTATGTCATCTGCATAGCCTTGGATGTATGTTCCTGATTGGCTAATTTCTGTAATGAGGCCGTCGACCACCAAGCTCCACAGCAGAGGTAAAAGAACTCTTCCCTGTGGGCACCCTCTTGTAGCCGTGACCTCAGTCGATTCACCAAGTAGGGAGCTTTGTATGCGCCTGCTTCGTAACCAGCGCCAGGTTGATGTGTTTTTTCCGGAATATTTGACAGAAGGAGGCTGAAGCCGTCTTACTGTTGTGAAGGTTTATCTGCAGGACCCTCAGCATTGTCTCTTCCTGACAAGACAAGATAGACTTGCCACAGTCCTAAATGTGCCTCACATCCTGCTGCCTTGATGGCTGCAAGAAAAGAATCGTCAACCAGGAAGACAAACGTGCGGCCAGGTCTTCCAATCTTTGACCCTGAAGCTCGGGTTTTGTTTGTCGAGCATATCCCGGATCCTTTCTGGAGTCCCTGCCAGCTTAACAGGTGCTCTGAGGAACACCTTCGTAGCCCGCGGGATATCCTTTTGGTCACCAACGATTAGCTTGACATCCTCGCCCAGAGGTCTAATGCTGGTCATGACTTTCGTCAACCAGAGTTTGGTGTGAGAATTGGAGCACAAGATGATGATTGCTCCTTTCTCCATATACGAGCCTGAGAAGACTGGGTATGAGCCGTCCTCCAGACACTCAAACTTGTCCATAATGGCATTTTCTAATGTTGTGACCTGCTCCTCGTAGAATTTTTGTTCGGGGAAACATTTAGGCACAACTGCCATTTTGATGGAGGAGAGAGCTTCCTTAAACGAAAATCCAGGTTGCGCCGATGTCGATGCACCGTGCTTACCAGATTGTCTGGGTGTCTTCCTCTGAGTTTCGGTGGAAGGGGGAGTTGGAGCTTCAGCTCTGCCGTGTGACCCCCTTCCATGAGTGCGGGAACATTGGCAGCTGTCGAGGCAGCACCTTTGTTCTTCCGCTTGTCAAATTTTTGGGGTCATACTCCCTGCCGTATTTGGCCTTGAGAGCACGCCTCCTATCTCCTTTGGACATCCTAGGACGCCTCTGTTCCACCTTGAGCGAGACCAACTGCTTGCTAGCATCCGTCAGCTCACCTGAGAAACCTGGGGTGTCAGGTTTTTTCAGGAGAAAGTCTTCGTCCAGCTCAGAGCCCGACTCAATGTCGACAGATCTTGAACCCTCCTCGATGGTTGGTTCTACAAAAGACGCAGATTCAGATGCTTCTGAGTTTTGGACAAAGTGAGCATGCTCTGAGGCCGCTACCTGTCGTGAGTGACCGGCTGAGTTTCCAGTTCGTGGCTGGTTCTCTGCCGTATTTTGGTTTTTTGTTTCGAATCCATCACAAGTAGTGCAGGGTAGTAAAGAGGTCCGCCGCACAGAGCCCGCATGCAAGGTAAGGCTAAGTTTCCCTGAGAGGCCGCCTGGTATCTCAGGTATCCCGTTTAATGCACCTTTACCCTCGTACCATTCATCCTATCGGCACAGGGGGGAAAACATTCAGATTGGGGATTTTATTTCAGGGTTTACTCCCTTAGATTCGTTGGATTCAGCCTAGACCATAGTCCAGGGTCACCTCGTGCAGGATGCAACTCTTCATTGCATAGGCCCAACTCTTCAGTCGAGGGAGCCAACTCCAACGGTATTGAGTGCAAATACACCCCTGAGGGCAAGGGAACGAGTGTCACGTCCCTTGTGACGCTCACCTCCTCAACCTCTCGACAACCAAGCTAAATAACTTGATCCCACCGCAGCGGCCCATATAATTAAATAGATTTACAGTAATCGTTTTCTTTAAAAAAAAATCAAGCGCCCATGAGCAAACCCCCTTCCAACCATGCTCTTGTTTACTGTTTCAATTAAATAATAAATTAATTTATTAATTCCCATCTAAATTTCCAAGCAACCTTCACGAATTTAGCTTACGTACCTCTCCCATTTGGTAAAAGTTCAAATTCCTCCCGATTTAAAGTGTTTTTGGAAAAGCACATATTTTAATAGATTACCATTAAGTGCAATAACTGTTACTGTTAGGAAGTTCAAATTAGGCATTGAAACTGGCTAGGAACTTACTATAACCTTCTTTCAGTGGCAGACATTTTCCCCATTGAGCATAGAAAAAATGCAATAATATTTTGAATCATTAAAAGCCAACCAATAATTGATAACTTTTAAGCTGTTAAAAAATCATCTTACTTTTTTAATTTTTTCATAAGTTTAATGCTCTGTAGATTGTTTTTAAAAACTTACTATTATAACACGCAGAGAAATATTATTTAGTAAAAATTTTGACTTTCATAAAATGTTGCACATGATGAATTTTCGTATTTGATATAAAATTAGAACTGTAAAACAATCCAAGCAGGCAATCAATGATAATTTTTCATTTCAACATTATAATTTTCCTCTTATATCGTTTTAGAAATTAATTTAAAATGTTACACATATTCATCTTTCATCTTAAATATATTCTTAATAAGAATTTGCAACTAATTTATTTCATTTATATTTAGAAATCAGTATCAATGATATTTTAAATTATTTGTAGGCCATTTCACACATTCTGTCGTTATTTGGTCAAGTTAGAAGTAGTCGCTGTATAATAAATAGACTAACAACAGTACTGTTGCAAAATGTTTTCAATGTTTACCATAGATGTTGATGTATTATCTTTGATTATGGACCTTCTAGATAGGCCACCTAATGCATTATTTTGTGAGAGATTTTTGAAGCACAAGTTCAGGTAGTTAGTTATAATTTGTCAGTTGTAGCTCATATCCTTGATAATCAAAGCTCATATATATCACTGAGGATGACGACTTTGTCGTTGAAACGCGTTTGATAAATAAACATATTTGAGTGAGAATAGTGTTATTTTTATTTTTTAAATATAAATTCCTTCTCACCCGTCAAGCTCAAAGTGTATTTTATAAGTTCAGGTAGTGTCAATGTTTCGCGAAAGGATGCGCTGATCTTGAAACTTTAAAAATGGTATAATAAAAATAAAATGGTATGTATAATCATTGTATTTGGATAACCTAGTAGAACTCCGATCCAATGCAATATTTTGTTCCACTGGAAATTCGACTTTTTTGGCGCTATCTATTGGGGAAACGAAGGAAGCTGGTTGGAAACACCAATGCTTACAATGCTTTCTCCCTAGTGCTACCTCACGGCGCGATCATGTACTATTTTCGCGAACACTTTTTTTCCGGCACACAACCCCCGTATGGATGCAAGATCTATTTATTATTCATGATCTATGGTATAATCAAGGCTACTATTTAAAGCAAAAAAATTCGGCTAAGATTTTAATTCATGTCTGTAGGACTAATTATGTTAATAGTTAATAATGCCCTTATGTATTAGTAATATCAAGCTATGACACACTACCGCATTTTAATATACATAGTAAATCAAATATCTTGTTTTACTAGAGAATTATATAATATTATATACATATTTCTAAGCAAGAATATCAAATTAAAAATGGAAGGATGACGAATTAGTTTCATCAGTGCTTGAAAAAAATAATAGCAATAAACAAGTAGGATTGTAAATGATATTGAATTAAACCCATCCACAAAATTTATTTAAATACATACTGTACATTGTATTGTACAAATTGAAGACCTTGATACAACACAATGCCATGCTGATTTGCTTGTCCTCTTTGTTCATTGTTAATTTAGCTCATATCAAGCCATCTACGTAAGAAAGTTTGAAAATCATGGCGTCTTTAGTTTAGGTGTTATTTTTTGCCAACAAAATTCAAAATTTTGGAATCATTTAGTGTATATCTTAAACGAAAACGCCGACAACACATGGTATACACTAATTGCATCCATTATTTGTTTGTTTTTTTTAGGCATGTAACACTTAGAACTGAATATCTTAGTTTGCCTCACTTTTCACAAATTAGGTAAGCCAAGTTCTGTATGATATTTTACTTACTAGATAAAAATCATTTTTACGAATTTAGTGTTACGTTTAAAACATTTTACTTAGTTGATAGTGTAATCGAATTGTACAAATTATTAAATGATTGTTTTGAAAACACTATAAGTTCTATGATGTAAATTTACTATAGTCCCTTGGCTGATATTTTTTCAGAAGAAGTTGTTTTACATTCTACTGTTATATGTTGAATACAGGTAAACAAACTGTGACCTCCCATTATGCATAAACCGCCACTAATTAAAGAAAAAAAAACATGGCAGCCATACTACTTTATGTAAACATCCTGAACAGTTTTTTTTTTGCATATATGCTAAATATCGTGTGTGGATTTTAATTCAGTATGTTTAAGTTAACTGTTATTACACTCAGATTCGTTAATACAGTAACTTAGTGTTGGGTAATTTTTAAATTTATTTAGCATTACTTTCTAAAAGGAAATAGCCTAGCCCTATTGACATTGAATATATTTCTTGTTCTGCTTTCTTAAAAATATTGTTTAGCCTACCTTAATGAGGATGATTACATTATCCTAAAAAGAATATAGCCTAATTAATTCAGCGACTCCAAGATTTGTGTAGACCTAAATAGGAGTTCTGACCATCAATCGTGTGTCCTAAAGTTATAGTTTACTGCCAAATATTGTTCTTAGGGTTTGTTTGGTTGCCTGAAAATAGTGTTTTAGGATGATTACATTTAATTTAAATAAAATAGCCTTCATAACCAGTGACTTGAAGACTTATGTGTAGAAGAGTCTTGACCTTCATTAGTGTGTATCCTAAACTTACAGTTTATTAGGCTAGGTACCAAATAACTTGCCTAGACTTTGTTTGCTCTTCTAGGTCAGGTTAGATATAGAAACAGTAATTAAATTTAACCTAGGCCTACTTGCAAACAATAGTTAGGTTACTGCTGTTATTTATATTAACTTACTGCCTCACTGCATGTTAACCCTACAACGGCCGGGCTGGGCCTGTGAGACCCAGCAGTTTTTATTTTAAGTTTTTTTTTACAGTTACAGTTGTTTTGACCTGAGCGCTCCTGTACCTTTCCAAAACACTCTCAAGGCAGCGCTAGCGTCTTAAATCGGGTTTATTTGCCTTTAGTTACTGATTAGTTGTGCTGTAGACTGCTCGTGGGCCTGTCAGACCCAACCCGACCGCTCTCGTTACTGTTTTCGACCAGTTTCATTTGATGTTTTGGTGTTATTTTGCATAGACATTTTTTACTAATAGCTGCACTTAATGGATATGTTGTATTAAAATCTAATCTTCATACATTAAAAAGAAGAGACTATTTAAAAATCCTAGGAAAGTCACTCATACAGCCCTACATGGCATTGCGTGCTAACAAGCAAAATCTTCCCCGTGAAGTTCGGTGTTTGGCTGCACGACTTTCTGGCATCGAAAAGGAACCAAGAGTTGATCCTCAACCAGGGAAGAGAGGAAGATGTCATAAGTGCAAAGATTCAAAAACAAAATATTTTTGTAAGTCCTGTAAGATGTGGTTGTGCCTAGCGCACGCAGAAATGGTGTGCGGTGATTGTTCTGAAAACTTAAGACTTTAGCGATTAATAAGTTTCTTATTTTTGATAAATTTTTGTCATATTTATCCCTTAAGTAAAGTACAAAGTCACTTCTACACAAAATATTGTTTAAACTTTTTAAAATTGGAGATGTCATAAACAAAATTAAGTTTTTGTTCTGTTTACGTTTTTATATGCAAAAAAAAAACATGTTTTTTAAAATTAAATATATATAGCCCTAAATAGTTTTTTTTTTACTTCAGTTATATTTTTTTCTTATTATTAATCATGTTAATAACTATTTGTAACTAAATGGGATAAATATATGTATACAATAATTAACAGTAGAATTTTATTTTTTGGGTCTCACAGACCCAGCGCGACCGTTCTCGAAACTTTTTTCCGCCCGACTACCCTAGGGTTAAAGGACATGTGAGATGACTCAGGTGAGTACCGTAACTCAGGTTACCGGAAAACTCGGGTGGCCTGTATGTCTCTAACTGATATTCACTGAAAACCCTTGTTATTCTTATTCCCAAAAACTACCAATTAGTATTGGAAATAGTACAGGTTTCAACGCTTAAGGTTTTAATAAATGTTCAAACACTACCAATGTGAATGTAGCCAATCGGGCTATATATTAAAGAGATATACTAACTACATCAAACCAAGGATAGTTGACGGAATTCACCTTAAGGTAATTAGAAGTATTATTAAAAGTAGTCGCAATGTGCATTCAAACAGTTTAACACATAATAGGCCTAATAAATCTTGATACAAATAAAAAAGTAAATACTGTAGTTCGATTTATCCTGGAGTTCAATGTTTTTGGTTTTGCCAGCCTAGCTAGCAGTAATATTTGATTGCAACACAATTCTTGTAATTCATTAAGAAATAAAATACTTAATTACTAAAAACACAATGGTAGGCCCTATACAATATACAATTCTGATTATCAATAGTGAACTTCAACTAAGTTAGGCTATTGAAATAAAGTAAAGTGTTGTGTATTGTTTTGTTATTGAAGAGGTGAATGAATATTAGGTCGGTTGATAATTTTGGAGGTTTCAATTTGAGAGAGAGCATGAAGATCTGATGTGAAGTAATGGAAGTGTTTAAAGTTAACTCACCAAATTTGCTGGAGGTGTATATGATATTTACCATTGTGTTTTTTTATTTTCTGTAATAAATGATAGTGTTTGACTTGCAGGTAGGATAATGGGTTGTTTCTTTAGAAATTTTTGTGTAGGTTTATGTATTTTATGTTTATAAAGTATCTAATCCCATTCTTCTTCATCTCTTCTCCAACAGTGCTTTTCTTTTGATTCCTACTCTAATGAAACTATCATAAATCAACATTCTATGAGTACATTGAACTTAGTTTGGCAGCACTACTGTACTCTCTTTCCTAAAAACCATCATCACCTGCTACATATCATTAGGGAGGCATGTTGTAAACCTACATCTCAATTTTGTATGCTTCTAATGAATATTCTCACTAGAACTTTATAGAACCTATAATTTTACTAATAATTGTAGGCGTATTAGAAAAATGTTTGTATTCAACTACCGTACTTACATTAATTATGTACTGTATTTAATTAATTCTTTGCACCCGTTATTAGATTTTGTATCATAATTTCAGAGTTAACATAGAGGGATCTGATTGGTTACACCGTATTACAGCTGAAGTGTCGGCTGTTACAAATACAAAATGATGAACCTATTATTGTATGTTGTAATCATAAAACAGAAGGTTATGTTACTTGCTATAGAAGAGTTTGTCCAGAGATTAGGCTAAGGTAAGTTTTGTACAAATATAACTGTTATATTATGCAATGAAGTGTAGGCCTAAACTGTATAAATTGATATAATAAAATCCAGGAAAGATGTTAATTTGATACATTCAGGGCTTTTGTTCACTATTCTTTACCACATTCATTTATAATTTTAGTGGTCCTGTTCGGAATGCACACTGAAAGGAAATTCCTGAAAAAGATTTTTTTTCTCCTGGAAAAAAGAATTATTCATTTAAGTTACGCCAGGAGTTTTAAATACAGGAGTTACATTTACTTATGAATTGAAATTGTGCTTCAAAGGAGCTCTGAATTAGTCTGATTAACTGTTACAAATTACACAGTTTGTATTTGGGTATTTGTTTAACCCTGAAGATAGTAGGATTAGTACCGTAGCGAATTTCCATAGGAAAGATGAGCTATTGCAGTGACCCTTATGGTGAGACCTAAGGTCTGGAGTAGCACATGAGCACTGATCATGGTCCTCAGAACACATTTTGGGGTGTCATTCAAAATTTTATATATAGTCTATATGTGTTCATTTAAAGGCCGCGTTTTAAGTCCGATTTGGTACGCTTGTTTACATTTTTAGGGTAGCCTATTAGCTAAAAAATAAATTTGGATATTATTCTGTAGGCCTACATTTTATTTTTTTACACGACCTTATAGCTGGATGGTTCCCACAAAATCGATCAAAACGTAAAATACGATAAAATAACCGGTTCAAATCCACATGGGGGATTTAATGGTGGATGCTTCTGATTCGAGGCCAACGGCCGAGTTTGCACTCTGCGAGCAAAGAGAAGTAGTGCATAACCCGAGGCCGCAATGTCGAGGTTACAACTGAGTCTTTCCTCTGCGAGTGAGTCTAAGCTCAAGGCTTAGGTGCAAACAAATACTAATATATTTCATACAGCACATTCAGCGCCTTTGTGAGTAGACCAATTTCTGAAATTGTTGGTTGTAACCCTAAAACATATAAATTTAATTTTAGAAGTTCACTAAACTTACGTCAGCAGTCCATCAGTGTGATCAAATTATTTTTGTGTGGTGGTGTAAATAGAAGGGCAAAGGTTAAAAAAATAAGAGGATAAAAAGTACTAAAACTATATTGTGTTGCTATAGAGAAATAATAATTTCCCACTTGTTTTATTGAAAATAAATTGTAAGCTGTATTATAAAATGACTTAGACCTAGGGCCTATACTCAATACCTACCAACACACTTTCCTTTTTTTATTTGCCCTTTCAAAAATAATTACTGCCGTGTATATCTGATCCTTTTTATCTCTGTGGGCCAAGCAATAGCATTTGTTAAATGA
The DNA here is from genome assembly GCA_018207615.1 of Philaenus spumarius. Taxonomy (NCBI): domain Eukaryota; kingdom Metazoa; phylum Arthropoda; class Insecta; order Hemiptera; family Aphrophoridae; genus Philaenus; species Philaenus spumarius. Next base: position 12,364 of record JAGFPH010011005.1, read on the forward strand.
AAGGTGCTGGATATATTATTTAAATAGCATAATTATTTAAAAAATTCAATACGATACAATAAGAACCTTTATTTGTTGTATTAATTTGTGTTTGTAAAAGGAAAAATGTTGAATTTAATAATAAAAAATGTATATATATAACTTCTGTGCAATTTCCTTTGTTTGTTGATAAGCTCGAGCACTTTACAGGGACGCGCGTCATCAACTTAGATGATGTGTGTTTCTGTAGAGTGTTTGGGTTTATCGTATTTATAAGTTAAAGTTAAAAGTGTAAGATGTATTCATTAGCGTATATGTAATTTTCGAAGCCGTAAAGTCAAGCTAAGACAGGTGGAATGTATTAAGATTTGGAAGGTTGGTTGCTGGATTTCTGAGAGTAAAGAGAAGATCTGTGTTTA
>JAGFPH010011005.1:12861-34497 GCA_018207615.1 Philaenus spumarius
TTGTGTAGATTTCTTCCGCACTACAAAAACATTCAAGTTTAATGTGCTAATAAATTTTTGTTTTTTTAATGTAATTTTAAATGCAAAATACAAAATTTACAAATAATTTCAAGTAATAATAATGTGTATTCTATTTTGAGTCTAAATTTAGATAAAACTCTCTCAGTTCTCTTACCATATAAAGTTTAAAAACTAAAACATTCCAACCAAATATTCATGTACTTTTAGATTTACATGTTTTTTCTTTTAGCTATAGACTATTATACCATCACAGTTATGTTCAACTACGAGCATCAGTTAGTGTAGGTAGTCTTGTATATTTGTATTGCAGTGTTTTTGTTTGGTTGTAGGCATGCAATTGTGATACAGTCATCTATATTGTCACCAATGGTAACATATTTCATGCTACTCAAGATCTGGAAAATAAAATGAAGACAACAGTTCAAGAAGGGATAAAGAAAGCTACGGTAAAACCATTCCCTAGGAGAATGTCCGCTACGGACCAGTCGAACAAAACATTAAAGTGAGTAATAATCATAATAAAAGTGTGTTTATTATTACAAACCTTTTTCAAGTTTACAAAAAGAAAATTAGGATCTTTTCCGTTATACGTAAACCACTATCACTAACATGGCATTTACTATTCGACCCTAGCCTAATATTTTTGCAGACAACGAGTGTTGTTTTACATTGTACTGTTAAATGTTGAATACAGGTAAACATACTGTGACTAAATACTGTAGGTTAGAACCTTTTAGGTTTTTTTGTTTGTTATTATTCCTGCATTTCTGTTGCCATAGGTTAGCCTACGGTCGAATAGTAAACTTGCGTCAATTCGTCGATCCTGATAGTTCCGCTCATACACAAACAATCGAGAGTACTTGGCGCCTGGCAATACAGCGAAACAAAAACCAGTGCGGAACCAGACGCACATTGTTGGACTCCTACCTGTGCGAGTTTATGTGGCATCGACGACACGAAGGAAAGGACCTGTTTGAGGAAATACTACATAATATCGCCGAGTATTGGCCTTCTTCATCAGCATAAACAGGTAACCGACTTCAATAAATGTTATATTTATAACGCAAAAGCATGTAACTGGATTTTAAATAGTGGTACCGTACACGTATAACGGAAAAGATCCGAAAATTATTAGGCTACTGATTTACACATGAAATAAAAAAAATATCCAAATTTAATAACACACATAAAAGTAACCAAAATAAATACCCCAATTTATGGCATGACCTTTTGTAATGTCATCCGCCAAGTAGGCAACTTTTAATAGATTGAATTATTAAGTTAAAGGGTCAAAACTAGATAAACGACAAAAAGCTGTAAAACAACTAAAATTTTTAATATATTTATTTAGAGAAACTTAAAATTACATCATTATACTTCTACTGAAAGTTGTGAATATCAAAAGAGATAAGGTGAGAAGCTACTGTCGATATTACAGAAAATTTAATTAAAAAATAATCTCCTGTCTAAGTTTAAGTGCTTGACATACAAAATTTACCAGCCGTGACCAATTTTCACCATTTAAAATATTTATTATTTTGTCCACATCCAGAACCCTATTTCCAAAACAACTTATTCTAATTTCTCCAAAATCAAACATCTGCCCAAAATATATACAATACCTTCCTCCTTATTAGAATTACACATAGAACACTTACTTTTATTCTCTTCTCTGTCCTGTCTATAATTGAGAGGTAACATGGCAGTCCTTGCTTTAAACATCCTGCTTGTCCTAATGAGAAATTTAACCTACTATAAATATTATGAAATTGGGGCCTATTAACATGATCACACAAAGTGCTCCTGGAACTCATGTCTAATGTTTGTCCCCACTGCATATCCCCTTCATACCCACAACTTTCTCCCGATTCCCCCCAAAATTTGGCCCTTAAGATTTGTTTCCTTAACACCAGGTCCAATACCTTTTTTTTGTAGTCTATCACCTGGTAAATACAGTGTCTTCTTTAAAATTACATTTCAAACGTTGCAGATGTAACAACTCAGCCCCTGTCTCCAAATATAATACAGTACAGTCTCTCTAATCTGGACTTGACGGGACCGGACCCTGTCCGGATTAGACGGAAAAAGGTTAAAAAATGCATGAAATGTATACCGTTTGTGTTTTTAGTGAGAAAACGTATTCAAATTGGTGTTTTGGTAATACAGTATACAGTAAATATCAGCGATCACAGAATTAAATAGACTGGTCGAGTCGAACACAAGCGTGAAGCCAGTTTTAGAGTCAAATACACAATATGATGGATGCAACTCGCGAGCCGCCGGCCGCACATGTTTTGCCACATTACCCAGGATACGAAGCTCGTGTTCTAACTGTTGTATGATAGAAACTACAATACCTAATTTTTTCAAAAAATGCTTTTCACCTGCCCTAAAAACAAAAATTTTTCTCGCAATGCAACTTTTTGATGTTACGAATTAAAAAGTATAAAAAAGTTTGGACTTTATTCGATTTTTAAAGTGCCAAACCATTTTTATTTTCAAATTGTGAACACACCATTAGCGTCCCACACTATTAAACTGTAAGTTTGTCAAATTTCAAATATTTTCGAGTATTTTCAGCTATTGAAACCACCATAGGCGTAACCAGGACGACCGGAGGGGGTTACAACAACCGGGCGGGGGGGGGGGGGGGGCATGGACAATTTGTAAAAATTAAGATGCAAAATAACACGTTTTAGGCTTCCCAAAAGTATTTTAAAATGATATAGGTATTTATACTTTTCGACTTCTAATAATAATTGTGATTTAGGCCCATTTTAGAATAATTTAGAATAGCAACCATGACTCATCCCCCGTCAAATCTATCCGTGCGCTGCCTCTAACCCCATAGGCCTGGAACACACACGGCGTTTTTTTGTCGGCTGCGGATTGTTAAAGTGTGCATCGGTAAAATTTCCGACGCCGCGCCGTCTAAAATTCTTATTGGGATTCATTAAACTGAAGTGTCTAGTTCATCAATCACGAAGTGTGTTATGTAATATATTATTTCTTTTAATGTTTTATTGATATGAACAGAGAGCAACTCTCGCTTTATTGTTATTCCATCACCGATTGAAAAGGAAACATAAAAAATAAACTAATTTGGGTTCATCCAATCAATAAATAAAAGAAGAAAAGATTTTTTGGAGCATTCTACACTGTGTTTCTTGATTTGAGGAACTAGAAGAAAATTTTTTCAATTATTTAAGAAAGTCGGTTTCGTCATTTGACGAACTGCACACGCGGCTGAAGTATAGTATTCTACGAAAAAAATACTAAAATAAGGAAAATTGGCGTGCATTTGATCACAGTCGCCACTGCTTCATTGGAGACGATGGAAAATCCATCGATTGTAATGGCAGCGAGCGGCTGCACAGATACCGTCAGCGGAAAATAAACCGATCGTTTATTTTTCCGACGAATGTGTATGCTCTAATCCTCTCCTTCGCTCCACTGTTAATATGACAGCGACGGCAAATAATCTGTGGCGGAAAAAGCCTTCTGCTGCCTTTAGAACACTATACTTTGATACACTACACTGCATCTATATAAAATAAAGTGTCTGTGCCCAATTCAACCAAAGATAATGTCAGCAATATATTGATAATTTATTGTAGCTCAACATTTGCTTAATTATGTGTTTAAAACAAGTTAGGTATTTTAATATAAACAAAGTCCGACATATTTTTTTCAATGGGGGGGTTATAACCCCCAAAACCCCCCCTGGTTACGCCTATGGAAACCACAGTGTAAATGAATAGGGCGCACTGAAAATTTCACTCCAGACGTCTTGTGAGAAACAAATCAAAAAGGGACTGTTGATTCGACAGATAGTTAGACAGACAGTCTGCAGTCAGGTAAAGTGCGGTGAGCTGGTGAAGTGAGTCACTTCCTTGAAATACTTAGGGACAAAAGATAATTGGCCGACCCGTTCTATCCTCGGCTGAGCTTTCTCTTCACGCTAAAAATAGCCAAGGACAAATGAACCCACCCTTAACTATTTTTGCTCTCAGGAAACTTCAATTGCTTGTATTGAACCCAGTAAAATACTGCAATTTCTATTTTTTTTTTTTTTAGGGCTGTTTAGATCATTGGAGACGGATTAGCGAGACTGTACTGTATATAATTTGGGATATTACTAGGAAGAGCAAACAGCTTCTTTAAGAAATTCTATTAAAGTTAGTATTTTGTAACACAACACTATGTTAAATCAAATTTCTGTCTCTAGACATATTGCTTACTGCAATACTGTACACTTAATTCTTTATTTTTAGAATGTCCGTATTTTTAGTATAACAACTGTAAAATGTTCGGCATGATTTTGATATGTTTTGATTTTCATTTCTTACCTTTGTAAATGTTTTCTATTGACGTTATTTACTTAAAATTAAATGCTGTACAATTTGTATTCCCTGTTTACTTGTATCAATTTGTATTTCCTTATTTCTTCTTGAATATTGGCCTTACAGTGTTTTAAGGTTTTTGATTTATTTGCATACACCTAACCTTTCAGTTGGCCCTGCAAAAAAAATCTATGGTGCCATTAAATCGGGCGAACGCAGTGGCCAGTTGAAATTTGGAAATCACAATATTCGATAATTCACTAAAGGTACATAAATAAAGGTTTTAGAAGTGAAAATTTCCCATACCCCTTTTCCGTCAGTTCCGGCAGCATTCCCCTGTTCACGTGACCATTTAGCTGAAAATGGGCCTCATCGCTAATTATGAGGTTGTGAATAAACTCGTTTTAATCTTCGAAAATGTTTTGAAAACACATAGCACATGCAATGAGACTTTGTGGGCCATTTTGTTTATTCATGCACCAATTACGTATCTTATTGGGAAAAGGTGTAACTGCCGTAAAACCCTTTGCAAAGACCGCCTAGATATCACCAACTATTGAGAATGTCGCCTGATGAAGGTTTCGGAATGTTCGTCAATATATTCTTGCACCCGAGCAGTGTTTTCTTGGTTTCAATCTGCACAAGGTCTTCCGGAACCAGGAAGATCATGAAAACAGCCTCTTGTTGCTGAAAGAGCTGAACCAATCGATAAATTATTGGAGCATCAGATGCATTTCAAATATTAAATAATTGTTTTTTGTGTCAGAATAATTAAATATTGCCTCCCAAAATAAAATGGAGCAATTTTTTCATCTTTCTAAATATATTAATATGACTTACCGTCATAATAGTCGATATTTCTTTTCTTTTTACTTTCTCACTATACTATAGTATAGAGAAAGTACCCTATAGTGATCGCAAAAAAAAATCGATGTTTTGATTTTTGTGGAAATATCCGTTTTGGGACCCCTGAGTCCAAAAAAGTGTTTTTTTACAAAATGTCTGTCTGTATGTATACAAAGCTAGAGCGAAAACTATTCGATCGATTTTAAACAAATTTGCACCAGACGTATCAATTAGGCCTGTATAGATGCACGAAAAACGGTTTTGAACATTTTTGAAAAGCAACCCCTTTTTGGCAAAAAAAAAAACCTCCAAAAAATCAGTTATTATTCTTTTATAAAAAAACGACTCTAACGATTTTGATAAAATTTGGCTTATTTGTAGCCCTTAAAGTACCCTACCATATGCAAAAAACCGCATCTTTCTAAAAATTCTCGTTTTTTGTCCGAAAAGGTGGGGATTGTTTTTCAAAAACATTTTTCGTGCATCTATACAGGCCTAATTGACGTGTTTATTCGAATTGACAGGTGCAGGAAATTTCGAAGCGACAGGAATTGACAGTGTGCAAGTTTGTTCGAAATCGATCGAATAGTTTTCTCTCTAGATAATAATAATAATATTTATTAGTTAATCTCCTACTTTAATATCACCCCTCCTAAAATTATGAAGTCACAGTGAATTTGTTTAATAATTTAAATATGTTTGTGAGAAAGTATGTGCCAGTTCCTGTTACTGTTTAATTACTATCGCATTGTGGCCGTTTCGGCTATTCAGCCATTAACGAGTGCTTGCTGGGTAGTTTATGTTGTCATTATTAAAAAACGACAGTACACCTTGTGGCAATGGGCCTACTACACGAAGGAAATCAAAATAAAATATATATATAGGTTTGTGTTATATTTATGTATTTTTAAATAATGACAACAGGAACCACCCAGCAAGCACTGAATAGCCGAAACGGTCGCAATGCGATAGTAAAAAGAAAATAAATATTGACTATTGTGACGGCAAGTCATATTAATATATTTAGTATTAATCAATAGTCGGAATGGCAATAACAAATATGTATTTTCTTCTTTGCTTTGAGCTGAGTCCTCGCCATTGAAAAATTTTAAAATAAAGTTTTTCAAAGTCAATTTTGTAAAGAAAAAGAAAAATACACTAAAATTAAAATGTTATTCATTAGTTAAATCATAACACTGGTTATGCCCCAACCTTTAGAACTAATATGTCACACATATGACTAAATGTAGTATTAAATCAAATAAATAAGCCTTTTTTTAAATATCATGTCCGTTTCAGTAACATAGCATTGTATCTGTATATCTGTAGCAGTATTGTAATATGTTTTTGGAATTTTCAGTATTGTGAGGAAAATGTGATGAACCAATAATAGAAAATGCGTCAACAAATACAAAGTTGATTGCAAGTTGAGATACAGTGCTGTACAGAGTTGGAAGCCCTAAACAAGGAGGCACACAAATAAATGGTACTTATACACTCTACTTAGCCTAAAACGCTAAAAAGTCAAGTAGTAGTGACTATGTCCCTATGCTTACAATAAGTCTGTATTTGAATCTGTTGGTGTATAAGGTGGGACACAAATTATCAAAAATACCCCTGATACACTTCTTTTGTGCAATAACATATTTAAAATATAACATCAAGGGCATCGTATTTGAAACTGTTAGTTCAAAATTCATCCTGGAGTAGCCCCAATGGGGTTCCCTATGACAGCATTTGGTATACGTGTGTTTTGGCCTGTTAGTATGTGAAAGGGGTCAATAATAATGAAAATTGCTCTAGGATGCACTTATATTAACCCTCAAAGTGGCAGACTGCAGTCTCTCGGGCGCAAATGCAACCCGCTCGAACCTTAGCAAGAATTTGCATATATTTGCATAATCGATAATTTAATCCACTTAAAATCATCCAATCGTAATAAAACTGGCACCATTGGAAAGGAAATGTATTCAACTTAAATTTTTGTATTTACAACTTTTTCGTAAAACGTATATTTACATACGTAATCATCGTTTTAAAATATGCACATCGGACTACAGCTATTTCCGCACGCGAATCTGCATACAATTGTACTATTATTTCCCACTTCTTCAACGTTCAAGCCCACCTACAGAAGTATGTATATCGAGATTATAAAGCTACCATTGGATTCGTCAAGATTTTATCTTCCTAATGGTGCATTCCAATCTGTTTACAGGATCTTTTTATTTTACAGGATGTATTCAAAAGATTTCTGTAAACCCTTGCGATTGGACAGTTTTTCAACCAATGAAACAGCCCATTTGTCAACCGAGATAACGCCTACTATTCCATATGTTTTTACAGATTTCTTGATACCATTTTGTAGAGAATCGTTCGATCTTTGTAACGGTGGGAAACTAGAAATAACCAGTTGTTTTGTTTGTCTAGACAGCAGTGGAAGTACATAATTAGGACAGTCTGGTGAGACCGGCCAGCATTTGTCGCTCCCACGGTATTCAAATGATCCTTTCTGCCCGTAGTATATCAACCGGCGACGTTTCATTAGATTGATGTCATTTTGTTAGTCAAATAAAGATAACTGAAAAACTTTTGTGAACTAAGGAAAGACAAGTATACCGTTCTTTTCTTTGATTTATCCTCTACACTTTGTTATAATAATATTTATTTTTTGGGCAAAGCATATATTAGTAAATTAAGTTGCAATCTAGGCCTAGTTTTGTTAGCGTAGTGAATTTGGAACATAAAAACTATGTTTTTCAAAACAAGAAATTTGAAATTGATAAATGTTTTTATACAGATCTATTTAGAACTAAATTACAAAACTTTTTACGCTTACGAAAAAAATACAAAAAAAAATTTTTACTACTTGTTATGTAGGCCAAAGTTGAAATTTTTCCTTTCGTTACTGAACATTTTTTTGTTTCTTGAGCTAATAAATTTTACAATTTCAAAAGAAACAAATTTTTAGTGGCATATTTGAATTCTTTGAAGTTTCTTCTACAAAAAAGCTATAGAACACTTTTGGATTGGGGTTCATTTACTATTTTTGGCAGTCCTCTGTCATAGCTCAACGGCTATGGTACTTGCCTCATAAGCAAGACGTCCCGGGTTCAAATCCCGCGGGGGACCATAAAATATTAAAAACCCAAAAAAAAAACATGCTCGTTAGCCGAAAGGCCCAAAGTGGCATGGAAAGCAAAAAAAAAACTATTTTTGGCAAATTTTTAAAAATATGCTTGCAAAACGCTATAAACGGGCTTTTCAATTTTAGCTTTAATGATGCCAGTTCTAGGGTTAAGCAATTAGCAAATTCAAAATTTATCCTAGGTTAGCCCGAAGGACAAAAAATAAATGTACATACAGTAGAACGCCTATTATAATCCGTCACCTTTGGGACTGGGGGTATGGTCTGAACGCAAAAAAGGTCGGACTAACAGAAAATTTAGAAAATTATCTGCTGAAGAAAACGAACGCCATGACGGGTTGTCCAACAATCAACGGTTCACTCCTGACATGATAAAAAAACTCACAACTGTACACACAATGTAAAACAAATACACTGCAACAAACACTGTCATAAAACCAACGAACAGTACGTTATATGCTTTAGATGCGTTCCGGCAATGTGCCGTGTAAAACGAAACGGGGACTATTTATAGACTGTCGTGATAGCCAAAAATAGAACGTCATACAGCTTAGTATTGATATTGATCAAGTAGGCTTATAAAATGTATTTTAGTAACTAGTGGACCCAGCAATGCTTCGCTATTGCTTGATTTAATTTAAAGGATAGTAAAGTTATTACATTGACTTAAGTAATCGAATTGCAAAATGGTTTTTATGCCACTTAAGAATATACTACACCAATGTATATAAATAACTAATGAGCTTGACTTGTGAGGAAGTAACTTAGATAAAATAAAACCTGAACACAAAATCTCACAATAAATACATTCACTAACCTCAAACGCTTTTCAACGACAATTTCACCACTTTTTAAAAAGTGTACATACATAAAAGTGCAAAAATAAATTTAAAACTGTTAATTAAAATTTTATGAAAAATAATCATTAATAGTTTTTTGATCTTTACCTTTAACCTTGAAGTGGTGCCCCAGGTTTTTTCAGCTGGATCTCAATAAAAATTTGTATAAGTCTTAGCACAGTTAAAATTAACCTTTCTAATCTTACATACCTTTCAAAGGCTTCTTCTACTACATATTCCTATGATTGTGATATTTCCTCTCTTCCAAAGTTTGCTTCTGATTCTCAGTTCTTTCGCATCTGGTCTGAATGTTCACTCAGTTCAACTAAGCATGTTGTTGTATTTCTGTATATATATTTAGTGTTTTGCATAGGCATATGTAGTTAACGAGGCCATTGAAAGGTATATGTGAACGAGGTAGGTTAGTTTCAACCACCCTAACACTTATTAGTGACTAAACATTATTATTGAAACACGGACGAAAAGACTGGACATGCCTCCTCCTTGGTTAATAAAGTAGGCAAAATGAAATGTTAAAGAATGACATGGTAATATTTTTTTAAATATGTAAATAATAATTGTTTCTATTGATGTTCTTACGTTCTTTTATGACCCGGTCCTCAAACTGTCAGACCACTCAAATTGAGTGGTCTCAACGCCCTGCCGTAGTGAATTGTGTAGTCTGTGACAACTCAACTTGCATTGAATATTTCACCCACTAAAAATCATCCAATCACAATAAATCAGAAACCGTTGGAAAGGAAATGATCTAAACTTAACTTTTGTATTTAAGTTTTTTTATAAAACGTATATTTACATACATAATCATCGTTGCAGTTTTTGAGTTTTCGAATTTTAATGTTCCGAAACTACCTTTAATTCCAGTTTCTATGTCTCTCAATACAGCCCGCTCGGTATTTTTCAGAGTTATATCTGTATACTGAAGGATTCATCACACTTTTACCTATCTGAAACTGTCATCCAATAAAAAATCGGACAAATAGTTCTAAAGTTGTGGGGCATTTTGTAGACCCTTGCAATTGGTCAGATTTCAACCAATAAAACAGCACATTTTGCGTTCGAGATATCTCTTATAATTCGAATTATTTCAATAGACTTTTGTTTTATATCTATTTATAGACCAAAGTTCAATCTTTCGTTGGGTGTAAAGCAAACTATATTTGACTGGTTAGGTGTTCAAACAGCAGTTGAAAGTTCATATTTGCACAGAATTCATACTACCGCTTGAGATTGCAAAACAAGGCTGTTTCCATTGTCTTCAAAACAGTCATATTTTGAATTTCCTTTGTCCGCACGACGTTTCATTTGTTTTATCTCACTTTTGTAATTCAATTGATTTTAAGTAAAACACTTTTATGATAAGGCAATATACAAGTATACATTTCAATTCTTTGATTTATTCTCTACACTTTGTTATAATAATATTTCATTTTTGGGCAAAGCATATATTACTAAATTACGTTACAACTAGGCCTAGTTTTGTTAGGAATCGTGTATTTGGAACATAAAAACTGGTGTTTTCAAAATAAGAAACTTGAAATAGATAAATGTTTTTATGCAGTTCTATTTAGAACTAAATTATTAAACTTTTTTACGCTTACGAAAAAATTACAAAAAATATTTACTATTTGTTATGTAGGCCAAAAGTTGAACTTTTCCTTTCGTTAAAGAACATTTTTTGCTTCTTGAGCTAAATAACTTTTACAATTTTACATCAATAAATTTTTTAATTACATATATGGATTTTTTTTAAACTTTCTCTACAAAAAAGGTACAGAACTCTTTTGGATTGGTATACAATTACTATATTTGGCGAATTTTTGAAAATATGCTTGCACACGCACCGAAATGACTTGGCGTTGCAAAACATTAACATTGACAGTTCTAGGGTTAAAACACTAAGCCTGATTTTATATGATCATGTTTCAGCAACATAACAATGTATCTGTATGTAATGTAATGTGTTCTTGGTATTTTTAGTATTGTGAGGAAAATGTAATGATCCAGAAATAGAAGATGCAAAGTTGAGTCATTGCAGTGACATACATTATGGCAATGCTATTTACAGTTGGAAGCCCTAAACATCAAGGTAAACAAATAAATGGTATTTATACACTCTAATTAGCCTAAAACACTAGGTGACTATGTCCCTATGCTTACATAAAGTCTGTATTTGAGTCTGTTGATGTGCAAGATGCATTCCAAAAGTAATGAGAGTGATTAAAAAATTGAATATTTATTTAAAAAACTATAATTTAATGTTATCTCCTTCAAAGTATGGAGCTATACAATGGTTCCAGCAATTTTTCCACTCTTCATAGCGATGGGCCTGTAAGTCTGTCTGAGCGTTCGTCACAGCTTGTTGAATGTTTTCGACTGTCACAAAATCAGTCCCCTTGAAATGCAATTTCAGCTTTGAAAAAGAAAAAAATCGCAGGTAGCTCGATCTTTACTGTAGTGGGGCTGGGGATGTGTTGGTACGTTTTTCTGAGCCAAAAATTTGCTTATGGACTGGGCAGTGTGTAAAGGCGCTTAATCATGATGAAGGATCCATGAAGAGGCGATGTCCAGTCTCACCCTCAAAACTCTCTTCCGCAATTGTTTAAGTATTTCTCTATAAAAAGTCTGGCTGGCTGTGGTGCCTTGAGGTATAAACAACTCCTTTTTCATCAGAAACAAAATCAACACCGTTTTTCACACGGTATTTGCTCACACGTGCTTTCTTCTGCTTTGGCGAGGTTGAAGTGTGCCATCCGCAACTTTGCCATTTTGTATCAGGGTCGTACTATAAAACCTATGTTTCGACTCTCATCAACAGATCTGGTTCAGTAGACAAACAATCAATGACTTCCTTTGAAATGCTCAGACGGTCGGCCGCCTTCCCCTCTTACAATTTACTCTATACTCGTTGCCTTCACAAGAAATACCACAATACCTCTTCTATGGTCTTTCTTACTCCTTCCTATTACCTTAATTATGAACAAAAGTTACTTAACTATATGTTTTGTATATTTATATTATTTTAGCTTATGCTAATATACTTGAGACCTCTGCCCGGGGTCGTGCCATTTGGAGGAGGGTTTACCTTGACTATTTGTAAGCGCTGATTTTTCTTGTTTATAATAAATTATTTAAATTTTGGCTTTAAGTTAAACTTCATACACACATATTTTACTAAATTAAACCTATAACAGATCAGGATATCTTTAGAGATTTTATTAAACCAAAACAAACAAAATTTTAAACAACGAACTGTAAATTATATTCTCTTCTTAACCCTTTCCACTCGAGTGTCGGGGCAGCCCTGCACCCTACTAATCTGCACGAACCCCTATGTCGGGCGAGCCCCGAACTCGCTATGATAACGTTCTTTGATTGAGTTTGAACAGACTTAGTTACGTTGATGACCGCTATTGTTGAAGTTTGAGATGTGCTGCTATCTGTGGAATTTTTTTAGGACCATTTGAGTTCAGTTTCTGTGGTAAATAAATCTTAGAAAATGTAATGTTTGTCGTCTTTGGCCGGTCTGTAAACAGCTGTCTACTCTCGCCATTGATTGGTTCCTACTTACTACGCAGCGTTTTAGTGAGCTTACGCGTTGTTTAGTTTTGTTGTACTAGGTTATGGTGTGTAATTTCGCAGTTTATTTTTGAATATTGTTCTTTTTATAATAATAAGTATTGTTGTGAAATAAAATGAACGAAGATGACGGCAGTTTGTTACAAAATGACGTTAGTGGCGACGGAACTTTTGTTTCGAACGTAAGTGAATAAAATATTACCAATCAGTTTTGAAAAAAGCTGTTGTTATACAATACAATAAATAGTTGAGACAATTTTGTACAAGTTGGTGTCTAAACTAATGGTTTTCATAAAAACTAATTTTTTTACAAAAAACTTGTTTTTCAATTTATAATTTTTATATAATGTATTATTGTGTCTAAAACATGTGTAAACCACTTAATTTTGTTTATAATGATATCTATATATTAATAGGCAAGCACAAAACTTGTTGTCCTTTTTTCTCAGCTTGTGTGCATCGTAGGAGAAATTCGCGCATACCATTAGAAAGGTAGTGTCCTGTAGATGAGCAGAATCCCATTATAATTTACATCGGTCCTCGGGGATACGCCCCAGTGGCCCTCAAAGTTTCAATGTTAATCTTATGGAAGGTCAATCTTAAGGAAGAAGAAGAAAGATTTCTTTTGATTTTATCAGGGGCACAAAAAATAGCTGTTCGTATGAAAAGCTTAAAACAGCTGATTTTAATCAACAGCTGATTTTGATCAACAACTGATTTGGATCAAAAACTGAATATAATTTTAGGTTAGGTAAATCAAGCAATAGCGAAGCATTGCCATGTCCACTAGTTAACAACAAAAAACAAGCAACAAATATAGGTCTTCCCATTGAAAAAATTTCCAAATTTTTTGTTTACAAATTTATATTTTTTTCAATAAATAAAAATTAAAAACATGTACTTGAAAATAAAAATATATGTTTTTTTTCATACCAATCTATACTTTAGTCATAGAAGAAACTACAAAAAAACAAATCAGCCTTTTAGAACTGACAGAAATACGTTTTTTGGAGTAAACATGTTACAGTGCAATATTCGATCAAAATTAAATTGACCTGATAGCAACACTAGGTCCCCAGTAATTCGAGTGGAAAGGGTTAAACACATTAATTTGAAATAAGTATGTGTTTACAAAACTTGCTTAAATCTTACATCTATCTATTATTGGGTACAACATGATTCTATACATTTATGTTAAAACAAAAAGGACCCTTTTTAATTACACATTATTACTTTAAACATTGAAGACCGTGCGAGAAATATTTATTTGTCATTAGTTTGTATTTAATTAACTTTAATTAATTATTATGAAATAAATCATTCTGAAAAGGTGATTCTATTTAAAATTTAAAGAAGTTTCCAGTACTTCGCCAGTTAAATGATTTTGGTAACTTGTTTCTGTTGTCTTTGGCTCCAGGATTTCAACTTGTTGGTTGGTCCTGATGATTTCTGATCCTAGGTGCGTCCTGCCTGGGGTGAATGTCGACGGCTAATTTAATCTCTCGGTGTTTCTTCACTGCGACAGGTCATCGATTGCTGGTAGACTGGACTTTCTAGAAGTTCTGTGTTATTTTTCATTAAGTTTTGCAGAACTGTTTGGTTGCAACTTGATATTCACGCTACTAGGTTAAAATACAGAATTAATTATTTGAAATGTTTTCGCCTCTATCCTTTTTATATTAAAACTATTTGATTAATGTAGACTTTTAAATGGTACGCTAATGCGTTACTTGCTCGATTTTATAAATTAATATGTTTTCTCATGTTAAGCTAATGCGTTACTTGCTCGACTTTATAAATTAATATGTTTTCTCATGTTAAGCGACGTGCGTTCAGCTCGCTGATTTCTTCAGAAGTCCTCTCAATACCTTTGTCTATCAGATAGCTTGTGAAACAGACATGTCAGGTCTACCGATTTTTTCCTCTTTTAGTCTAATATTGTCCTACTGTTTTTCATTCATTGTAGCTCTAATTTTTTTACTAGAGTTTAAAAATTATTTTGACAGTATTAATTGACGAATTTCCTGTCAATCAGCACTTTTATTTTTTTGTAATTAGTAAATTTTGATATTTCCTATTGATCTCAATTTAACATTTTTTTATTTGCCCAGTTGGTCAAGACCACGTTATCTCCTTTACTCTTTTTATGCAACTTTCTGCTGGTCAGCCTGTGATTTGACATGTAAAACTTTATCTAGTACAATTTATGACTGATTTTCATTGGTTTTCTATATCTTGGGTTGGCCTGGAAGGATTTTTACTCTGGGAACATTTCTGGATAGATAGATAATGGTCCCTGGATTCATGTAAAACTCGAATGGTCGTCCTACGTGGTTTCTTGTGAACGTTACACGCCTTTGAAGTTTTCTATTGTTTTACGTTCCCGAATGTTTGTTTATTTAATTGACCCGCACTTTTTTCACGATATTGTTTTTCCATAAGTTGCACAATGAATTTTACTATTGTCCGATTCAAAGTTTATTAATGTTTGGGAGAGTTTCAGTTGTTTTTGCTGTCCTCGTTCTAATAAAATTGGTTTTTGCTTTAAAAGATTATTTTATTTAATTTATATGATAGTTCTCACATGGTCTTAATACAGGATTTATTTAGTTTCATAATTACGTACATTTACTTTATTAAGTTTGTTAAAATTTTATTATTTTTTTGACATTATTTAATTTAATATAATCAAAAACTAAAATTCAAGGCTAACCCTAGAACCGGCGGCTTTAACGAAGATGGATTTTTTGGCGTGTGCAAGCATTTTTTCAAAAATTCGCCAACAATAGTAAATGAACCCCAATCCAAAAGTGTTCCATAGCTTTTTTGTAGAGAAAGGTTGAAAGAATTCATATATGCCAATAAAAAAATGATAGATGTAAAATTTACAATGCTCAAGAAACAAAAAATGTTCAGTTACGAAAAATAAAAGATCAACTTTAGGTCTACATAAAAAGTAGTAAACATTTTTTGTAATTTTTTCCATAAATGTAAAAGAGTTTCGTAATTTAGTTCTAAATAGAACTGTATAAAAACATTTATCAATTTCATTGATTACACCATTTTTTATGTTCCAACAACAAGGGCGCTAACAAAACTAGGCCTGGTTTGGAACGTAATTTAGGAATATTTGCTTTGACCAAAAATTAAATATTATTATAACAAAGTGTAGAAAATAAATCAAAGAAAAGAACGGTATACTTGTCTTTTCTTAGTTCACTAAAGTGTTTGAAATATCTTTAGTTGAATAACAAAATGAGGTCAATCGAATAAAACTTAACGCGTTTAAAGGAAACAAAACGTCCGTTGGGATTTACCGTGAGAATCAAATGGTCCAGACAGTCCCATGCGTCCGCTGTAATTCATGAAAACCTTGTACTTTCCACCGCTCTTTGACTAAACATAAAACAGGTTATATCCAGTCTTCTTGTTTCATTGGTTTCAAAACTGTCCAATCGCAAGGGTTTACAGAAAGCTTCGTCATTCAAATTGTATAGTAGTGACATCTGATTGCAAGGCATCTTTAGATAGATCAAATCTTGATGAATCCCATGGTACCTTTATATTTTTGATCCAAATATTCCTGTAGATGGTCTGGGACGTTGAATAAGTGGGAAATAACAGTACAATTGTATTGGAATCCACGCGTGGAATCAGGTTTACAGAAATCTACGAAGATTACATATGTAAATATACGTTTTAGAAAGAAATTGTAAATGCAAAAATTAAAGTTTGAAACATTACCTTTCCAATGGTGTTTGTCTTTCTGAGATTGAAAGATTGTTAGTGGGTCAAATATTCAATACAATCACTCGTTACATTATGTACCGTCTGCCGGTTCTAGAGTTAAAGACCTTGTCAATTAATATACTATAAACAATTTAAAATGTTCATATACTTATATTAAGATCCTTAACCTTGTAGAAAACTTTAAGATATGGTTTTTTTTTATTTATTCAGTTAAGTCTTCTGCTCTTCAGTCAAATATTTCGGAATTTTTTTTCACACATTCAGTTTTTCCGTAACAATTCGATACATGCTTGTTTTCGGCAACCCCGTTTGATCAGCGAGAAGTTGAAGGTTTTTAGGTCTGTCTCGGTCCAGAACAGTCTTAACACGGACCACATTGTCATGAGTTCTTGATGTGGATGAACGTTTTGATCATCTACAACATTTTCCCTGCCGTCCATGAAGGCTGTGCCATCGATAAATTTGTGCATTTAACAGAGCATTTTGTGACGACAAGAAATGGAACAGGCTCGCATAATTAAAACTCACTTTACTGAAGATCATAAAGCTACTGATAGGTGGCCGGATTATGTACCTGAGGACCACGCCACCTAGATTGGATCCCCACCAGTGCTTAGTGGGCGGTGCTAAAACCACTCTCAATGCACCTTGTATAAGGGGATACACTAATTGTAATTAATACTCCAGATACAGCAATAAGGAGATTCAAAATATAACTTCAAGGGCATCATCCCAGTACCATCACACAGCTCTTATTTTGGAACTGTAGAGGACATGGAGAGGGGGGAAGCATTTGTTGGGGGTACTCAGGAGGTAAACATACAAAGTCCCCGCCCCTATCCCTGCTGCTTCATGGAGGGGAGGAGGGTGGAAATACAAAGTTATAAAACTAACTTACTACATAATATTTTTGAGCACAGCAAACGAATGGGTTCGGCAATTTTTATTTTCTTACCCTAAAAATGCATGGTTTTTAAAGGGCTTTAATTTGATGTATCACAAGCCATATTTCCAAATTTTTCAAATAGGGGTGCTATGAGGGGCTGTGGGGGGTTTTGGGATTTTTAAATAAGTTGTTGAAGTTATACTTCTTTGCGCCCGTTGTAATCGGGATGGGGTGTCGGTCGAGAAACCGTGTCACGCGTTAGGAGTAAAATCTGGAAAGTGTCTTTTTATAACTTTTCTCTACAAGAGATACCTCAAGAGTCTCGGTGGGTGAGTGGTTAACGCACTCGACTTCCACGCTAGAATCCCTGGTTCGATCCCAGGAAAAATTATAGGAAAGTATACGAATATACTAATGGCCAAAGAAGTATAACTTCCACCGTCTGGTCCGATGCAGACCCATTTTATTTTTAAGATCCCCGCCTGGTGTTGAATAACATTCCCAAGATCAGATTTTGCATATCTCTTTCTGTTTTTGAAAAAATACAAAGTTATAAAACTGACTTACTAAATATTATTTTTGAGCTGAGCGAACGAGTGCGTTTGGCAATTTTTATTTTCTTACCTCAAAAATGCATGGTTTTTAAAGTGCTTTAATTTGATATATCACAAGCCATATAGAATAGAATAGAATAAATTTATTACAACACAATTTTACAAACAAACAAAAGAAATACATAATAGAACCGTGTTGTAAAAGCAACCCCAACAGGTAAAAAACCCAATTACTGGGGCGCCATCTATACAAAAATAAAATACGTCATGCCTAAATTAATTAAAACTATGAAACAAATAACTAAACAAAACAACCAAATACATAATCAAACACATTATATACAAATAAACAATAATAATGAAAACATAAAAACTAACATATTATACCTAGCTGTTGAGTCCCATCAAAACTTGCAAACCCACAGTCAGTGCTGGTTTAATGCAGACAAAGTCTCCCTGCGGAACCTCGACAAACCCCAGGAAACATCCACCTTGTGAGCGACCAAATTGTACAGAGCAATTGACGAGTTCAGCGGCGACGACGCATGAGCATGGGTTCTAATGCGCTCCTGGTAAAGTGGTCGTCTGATTCTCATCCCATAAGGTGGAACACACCAGCATATCTGTCTTAGGCTCTCAGGATCCTCAATCATGCCACACATAACTCCTCTCAAGAAACACAACCTCAACAAATTTCTCCTAACTGCCAACGAATTAACTTCAAATGCACTCAAAAATTCCCTATATCTTATTGTCCAAATTTGCTGGTTATTAAATCCAAATTTTTTATAAAATAACACACGCAAAAATCTTTTCTGAACTTTTTCTATCATATTTACATAGTATTTTGTTGATGGGGACCAAACAATACAGGCAAATTCCAGCCCTGATCTAACTAGACTATTAAATAAAACTTTCATAACAACAATATTATTAAAATCCCTCCCCAACCGACAAATAAAACCCAAGGTGGAATAAGCTCTCTTTACTGTATTAACAACATGACAGCTAAAAGATAAATCTTGTGACATAAGAACCCCCAAATCCTTAAAGTTAGTAACTCTATTCAATAGCTGCATATCAATGTTATAATTGTTAATTAAAGGCTGTAATACTCTATAATATGACATGGCGCAACATTTTTTAATATTAAGAAGAAGTTTATTATTTTCACACCAAACAGATAATCTAACTAAATTTTCTTGCAAAATTTGACAATCATAACAAGTTTTAATATTTTTAAAAATTTTCAAATCGTCAGCGTACATTAAATATTCACAATTATCGAAACACGAAGTTATATCATTAATGAAGATATTAAACAATAAAGGTCCCAAATTACTGCCCTGAGGAACACCGGACCCCGTTATAAATCTATTCGATTTAAAACCAGAATACGTTACATATTGATACCTAAGAAACAAAGAGGAAGAGAAAAACCTAAGAAGATCACTGGAAAACCCATAGAAATTCAGTTTCCTAAGCAATGTGATGTGATTGACTTTATCAAATGCTTTTGCAAAGTCAGTGTATATTACATCCACCTGCCCTCTATTATCCAATACCCTAGATGTATAATTTACAAAATTTGAGAGATTAGTATTAATTGATCGGGCAGGAATAAAACCATGTTGAGCCCAAGACAAATACGGTTTCATATGAGATAGCACAAACAAATGAATGACAATCTCAAACACCTTAGCAGGAGTTGAAAGTATTGCTACAGGTCTGTAGTTGGCAATATCTAATTTGTTAGCACCCTTATGAAGAGGAGTAATTCTGGACAGTTTCCAATCATTTGGAAAGCTGTTTGTGGAAAGACTTAAATTAAAAATAAAACAAAGAGGTTTAATTAGGAATTCTGAACAAGCTTTGACAATATAAACTGGAATTAAATCTGGACCAAACGATCTTTTTGAAGGTAATCTTTTAACTGCAGCCGTGACCTGATCAGTAGTTATATTCGAAATAATTAAAGGTTGCACTCCTATCATAACAGGCGATGAAAGTACCTCCTTCCAGTTTAACTGATCCGGTTTGTCATATACAGAACCAAAATACTCTGCAAAAGCACCTGCAATAGATAAACCGTCCCTAAGCCGCTTGTCATTCCACACAAAATCATTTCCGGTTACTGTCCCACTGCCTTTTCTGCATTTCACAAAATTCCAAAACTTTTTCGGGTCACTCACAAGAGAGCATTCGAGATTTGCTATATACATTCCATATGCTTCTTTTATCAATTGCTTAACCTTACTCCTATAATATTTAAATTTTGCAAAATAATCATTATTCCCGGATTTATTCGATTTTGCCCTAAATTTATGTTTCAATTTTAAGTTATCAATAATTTCTTTTGTAAACCAAACCGGGTACTTAGGCTTAACTAGTGGTCTCTTTTGTGCGTATTTATCTAAAACTGAATAAATTAATTTATAAAATTCAGAAACAGCAGTATTCACGTCTTGACAATTAAAAACATTCTTCCAATCGCAATATTTAAGATCAGAATAAATACC
The DNA here is from genome assembly GCA_018207615.1 of Philaenus spumarius. Taxonomy (NCBI): domain Eukaryota; kingdom Metazoa; phylum Arthropoda; class Insecta; order Hemiptera; family Aphrophoridae; genus Philaenus; species Philaenus spumarius. The sequence continues at coordinate 33,368 of JAGFPH010011005.1, forward strand.
ATAAAAGTTGGTCTTAGTGAATGAATAAACAATCTCATTAGGCACCCCCGTATGACACCTACTTCGGCCTCCCGCAAAACAAACAATCAACACAGGATGGTGATTATCCACCCCCACCAAGGCGTCGTCGCCACCCAACACGGATGCTCCCACAATATTACTTATTACCAAATCCAAAGTTCTGTTGTTGTGATTGATAACACCATTTAGCATAACAAATTTATTAAAATTTATAAAAAATGATAAATCTTTATAAATTCCCCCCTCCAAATGTAAGTCAAATGTGTTATTAGAAATACGAGGTAAATTAAAGTCGCCCACAATGCAAATGTTTCTATCAATTAAATTACCATTATTAAAAAACAAATTAAAGAACAACTCGTAAGAAAAAAGAGGAGTCCTGGGTGGAAAATAAATATTGCAAAGAATAAACGTAAACCCAGCGTTATTTGATAGTTTGACCCAAGCAATATCCACATTATCAATAGAAGGAAATGTAAGCAACTGGGACTTCCAAGAACCGGTCCTTATAGCAGTCAATACGCCAGCTCCCCTCCACTTATTTACTCCGTCACTTCTATAAACAGTCCAATCAGCTGGGAATAACTCGCCTGAAGTCACATTACTATTTAACCAAGTTTCAGTGATACAGACTATATCACTATCAAGGTTAAGCAAATTTTGATAAAACTCACTTAGCTTGGTATACAGACCTCTAACATTCTGATAGTAAATACATTTATCACTACTCATTCAAATTAAAATATAAAACCTTATTCTAATTTGTTTTAAACTAATTAGCTCTTCCTTATAACAATAAGCACAATTAAAAAGTGTATAAGACACTCCTGAACTATAAAGTTTCACATAAAAACTTGTCTTTCTTAAATTGCAAAGATTAATAAACATACTGACATCAGCAAAAATTATCATTAACATACAGAACTGAGAAAAATTTCCACTATTCAATTTTATCCTGTTTCTATTAACATTTATCTTACTATTAATCAAGTCCTATCACTAAATAACTTTAACTATAAATTTACAAAATGTTATTGATATAAACACAAAAGTAAGCTTATATCTGTGTTTTTTTTTTTTTTTTTTTTTTTTTTTTTTTTTTTTTTTTT
>JAGFPH010011006.1:17004-35886 GCA_018207615.1 Philaenus spumarius
TTTAACTGTTTACAGCTAGATGTCTCTGCTAGTACATCATCAGCTGATTGTAGTTTATTGTTCTTCACTGATAAAGTACAAAGGCACGGCAATGTAGGCAATCCTTTTAACGAAGTTAGGTTATTTCCATCCAGATTTAAAACCTGAAACATCATAGGGTTGTCAAATTATTTAAAAAGTCATTTGTATTTACTATAAATTTTTAAATATATTGGGTTTTAGTTTTCATTTATGACTTAGGGTAACTGTATAATGGAGCGACGAATACAAGCGAATAGAAGAGCGACGAATACAAACACACGCACTTCAATATAACATCGCATAGGGGGGAGAAGAGCAGTGCGACAAAGAGCGCTGCGACCAGCGATAAGAGCGAAGGAATCAAATATACTTGTTTTTGTCGCTATTATCACTGGTGGTTTTGGTTTTGTCTGAATTAAAATGGATGTAAAACTGTTTATTCGTGAAGTATTTGTCAAAAATGGAACTACAAGAAATGAACTATCTTTAAATAAATTGCAATAGTACATTTATAAATAAGAGGATGTCTCTCAATAAAATTCATCATTTTGTTAATAACAAAAATAACAGTACATTACTCTTAATAATTAAAACAATATATAATTACTACTAACAACAACAATAATTATAGACAACCTCTCATTTCCAATTTAAATTCATAACAGACATTTCTTGTCCACTAATTATTATTGTTTAGTATTAATTCACAAAAACAAAAACTAAACGTTAAAAGCTTTGTAAATGTAAATAAAGGAAAAACTTAAAAGTGTTGCCGTATTTTAAATAAAATTTCCCACTTGTTAATTGATCCTAATTATTACATTACAAAATTTATTTTTATTCATGTATTTTACATAATTCTTTCTTAACATTGTAATTCAATTCAATTTTATTTTGGCAAACAAACATTTTGAAAATTTCTCTTACAAAAGCCTCATTATTTGTCGACCTATTGTTTTCTCTTGATCTTTCGGTGTCAAGGACGCCCACAAAACTGGGGAAAGATGAAATTTTCTCCACATTGAAATCGAAGCCTTACTTCTTGTCAACTATAACATTGTGTTGAAGACAGATGGAAATATTCAATGAAGAGTTTTCTGTTAATAAGAAATTCATTGTGAGGGAGAGACAAAAAAAAACACAGGGCACTAGTGAGCACGACAAAAAACAGCAGAAAAATGTGAAATAGTTGTCGCTCCTGTCTCCGCGCAACTATGCGGTGTAATCTGTTTCCTCATAGCTCTCTTTGCTCTGTCGCACTTATCGCAGCTCCCCTATGCGGTTACCCTTAGAAAAAAACATTTTTTTAGTCAAATGTTTTTTTCCAAATTGTTACAGAAATTTAGAAGTTTACTCTTTATTTAATATTGTAAGTTGCAAAATAAGAACGTCTGTGATGAATTAAGCAAGTGTGTTCAATATAATGTAGACTCTAGACAATTTCTAAGAATACCATAAATGTTTATGATGCACAGGTAATGATAATTTATAAGTTTTTGGGACTTCACAAAAATTTTAAAATCAAATTGGCTCCAATGCTTGCCTCTGTCAAAAGACTTTTGAGCCATTTACTTTGAGGAGTTGTCGAAAGAGCAATTCAAGAATTTTAATATATAAATTAGAAAAAAAAATTCATTTTAGAAGAGAATCAAAACAATACATAATACTAAATACAATACTTTGCTGACAATACCTCAGCAAAATACCACTTCGTTGAGATTCTTAAACAGCTTACGATGCAATGTGTTCTACCATGTTAGCCTACTATCAAGCATAAGCCCCAGAAATGCTACGGCTCTGTAGTTTGATCATCCTACAGTAATTTAAAGGCTGAGCTTATTTAATTCAAACTTTAAATTAGAAAGTGTGACATAAGTAAGAAATTAAATAATTTTAATACTATAATTTATTTTCTGTAATTCTTTCTAATGCACTGTAACCAAAGGTTGATAAACCTTTTTTCTAATACATTTTTTTTTTTGCTACAAATGGTATCCTTGGCCCATTAACCCTACAACCGGCAATGTTAATTAAAATGGATTTTTTGGTGTTTGCAAGCATTTTTTCAAAAAATCGCCAAATATAGTAATTATACCCCAATCCAAAAGTGTTCCATAGCTTTTTTGTAGAGAAAGGTTCAAAGAATTCATATATCATAGTAAAAAAATTGATTGATGTAAAATTTACAAAGTTATTACCTCAAGAAACAGAAAATGTTCAGTTACGAAAGGAAAAAGTTAAACTTTAGGCCTACGTAAAAAATAGTAAACATCTTTTGTATTTTTTTTCAAAGTGTACAAAAGTTTTGTAATTTAGGTCATTTCTCATTTGTGTAACTTAAGGTTACAAAAAATAAAAAATATATATAAATATAAAGTGTTAAAAAAATGGGATTCGGAAAATTTTGCAAAAATAAAAAAATTATTTTCAAACTAATAAAATGCTATATATGGATTATTCTCTACCTCTCCTTTATTTCATTTACTTATTTACCTTCAATATAAAAAATCGTCGTTCATATCATAACTTAAAATCATCAAGAAACACCTCTTACTTCTCTGCCTCCATAAAAAAAAATTATTATACACCATGTATCTCACCTCCACTCCAACGTAGAATTACACCTTAACATCAACCTTAAGCTTCACTTTACCTTCATTCACCTTACACCTTAAACTACAACTCACCTTAGGCCTATCTTAGACACTTTATTAATAAAAACCTTAAAATCACCTTTGTTTAATTCTCATATAAAAAAAATTAATAATCCATAAATAACTTTCTGTTTACTCTTTTAGCATTTAAGTATTGACATTTATGTATTGGTAATTACTATTACTGATTTATCATTTTAACTTAATTTTCTCAGGGGTGAGTAATTGGCTGCAAAGTACAGGCTAGTAAATGTGCGTGGCTAAATAAAGGAATCTAAGACATTGCAGCGGAACAACTAATTCTTTACTCAAGCATTATCAAGAAATAATTATTTACAACAGAATATATCAGCATTACAAAAACAAACAAGTCAATTATATAAAAAAAATCTGTACAAAGTGTAGTCAAGCCTACCTTAAATGTATGACGCAATAAAATCAAATGAAGCTACTTGTTAAAATAATCAAAATTCTAAGATTGCAGACTGAAATACTTATGTCCTATGGCCATTTTTACTTACTGCGTTGTTTATTTAACTGTTTTTACCTAGGATTTCTTTGTAATTACACATCAATATGAAGCACTATCTATCCATTTCGCGCGTTTTGTCGAAGCACATGGTTGACTTTCTATTAATTCACCTGTCGCATAACTTACACCATCGATTTCATTTTCCAAGTTCACACTAACGCCGAAGCACCTCTGCTTTACTTTAGAACAACATTTGTTTCTATTCCGATGAATAAACTACATTCTTTACCAAAATTCACACCTCCTGCAGCTTACAACACATACAAGCTTTTACGCCATGTTTCTGAGTCTTCTCTTCACGTAGACCAAGCCGTACACGGCCTTGCGTATCCGAACAACTTCTTTGCTTGTTGTAATTAAATTTATGTTTGTCCTGCGTTCCGACACATATGCCGATGTTATGATGTGCTTTGTTATATACGCTGATACATATTGATTTCTTTACATGTGTTTAACTGTTCTTCATTTATTAAATTGTCTATTGTGCAATCATTTATTTGTCCCTTTTAACCGTTCGTTCTACAATACGCACTTATTTTCGACTGACAATAACTTTTTATACAATTCATACACGTTATATCTTTTGTTGATTAATACACCCTAAGTCTGCTTTTTTACTTTATTTACTAATAGTCTGCCTTTTACTTTATTTATTTTTATTTAAATGATTTTACTTTAACTATTTGCGTCACAAAAGAATTTGTATATGTATATAAGAATTAAATGTTTATCATTATATTGCGTCTTTCATTTTATTTAGACCAAACCTCTATGCTTTAGTCATTATAGGAAATTATTAATTTATTATTATCATGAGTATTTCTGTTACATGGCTGTTAGTGTTACATTTGTTAATGTAATTTTAAATTATATATTATTTTGATTTTGTTAATGTACAAAAGGAACAGCAATAAATTTTCATTTCATTTCATATCTATACTTATAAAAGCCAAATACCATTGATTCATTGACTCATCACAGTTTCTCCAAAACCATGAGGCCTACAAACATGAAATTTGGCACTAATACTCTCTAGACGCGCACTAAGAAAGGGTTTCCGAAAATTCGAAATTTTAGGGGGGTTTTGGGGGGTCAAAGTTACTAAATCACGATTTCTCAAAACCTACTGAACGGATTGGAATGAAATTTGGTATGTAGCTTCCTCTAGGGCCATAGATGCTCGCTAAGATGAAAGGGTTTAAAAAAATTCGAAATTTTAAAGAAGGTTTGGGGGTCAAAGTTACTACAAAAAACCATCGAACGGATTGGAATGAAATTTGATATGTAGCTTCCTCTAGGGCCCTAGGTACTCGCTAAGAAAGGGTTTTAAAAAGTTCAAAATTTTAGGGGGGTTAAAGTTACTAAAAAGAAACACCATACGGATTGGAATGAAATTTAGTATGTAGCTTCCTCTAGGGCCCTAGGTGCTTGCTAAGAAAGAGTTTTAAAAAAATTTAAATTTTAGGGGAGGTTTGGGGGGGGGGGTCAAAGTTACTAAAAATCCCCATAAGAAATACATAGTGTAATATATTTATTAATATAAATATATTTTTTAATATACATTTAACTTTGATTTGTCTATCCGTGCAAAGCCGTCTATAAAGTGTAGAGAAGAAATCATAAAATTGAACTGTATATTTGAAAATTATTATTTTATAAACTTCTTCATATTGTTTTACTTGCTTCACTAAAGTATACCAAACTAAGAAAGTTCTCATGAGAACAGTCTATACTTTTCCTTCCTCTGTCTAGACTATTGGAAACACGCTTAAGGAGACCTGGGAGCAGCGCCTGTTGATTTCAACAAATGTCTGTATTTCCCAGGACAATAGGAATAAAACCCTAACAGTAAATGTGGTTTATTTTACACTAAACGAAGATTGAAGTTTTGTCTACAAATCAATATAAACATAACTATAAATATATCGAATCCAAAATGTTCTGTTTCATTGGTTGAAAACTGTCCAATTGCAAGGGTTTACAGAAACCTTTACATTTTCGAAACTATAAGAGTGACGTCTGATTGGAAGGCAGTTTTAGAAAGTTCAAATCTTGACTATTCCAAAGGTATCTTTATATTATTGTCAAAATATTTCTGTTGAGCGATATTGAGCTTTAGAGAAGGGACGTATTTGTGTAATTTCCTATTGTATTCTCACGCGGCATCAATTGATTTTGAAAACTACAATTTTAAAACGATGATTACATAATTATGTAAATATAAGTTTTACAAAACATTTGTAAATACAAAAATTAAAGTTTGAAAAATTTCCTTTCTAATAGTTTTTGTTTTATTGAGATTGGATTATTTTTAGTGGGAAATATTCAATACAATCAGATATTACAAAAGTGCGCTGAGACGACACTACAGTGTTCAAAACACCGAGTGCAGTACGTATCGGAATGTTGGGCCCAACCAGTCAAAGATTTTTGAATTGACTCTGTTTTATCTCTTTTTTAAAATAATGTATCATGTTATTTATTATTGTGTTGTATTATTAGTGTACTGTAATGAGTGTTTTTGTGTTAATAAAAGTGACAAAGGATATCCAGCTAAAAATACTTGAAAATGGCTGAATAGCTGAAACGGCCGTCGTATACGACAGCAAATTGAATACTGTAGACGGTAAGTCAAAATATATATTTACTATAGTGTTGCCTGCCGGTTGTAGGGTTAAGCCTATGATATGGTACTTTTTCCTATGGCGTGTAAAAATAAAGTTTTAAGTATAAAGTTAATAGAAAACTAGCAGACAATTTACCTGACAAAGTTGTAAAGGATAGAGTAAAGGCAGTGATCGTTGAAGGCAGTTTTCACTCAAATCAACCTGCGTAGCTGGAAACAAGTGCTGACTATGATATAGAGCAGTTAAACCACTATTTGAAGCTGCAAAACTTTCACCATTTTTCCATTCTTCCAGAAGATAATCCATTTTATAGCGGCTTACTGTACATATACAATATTACCATAAGTAGTTTATAATTAGTACGTATAAATTATTACTAATTCTGGTTCTTAAGTTTTTGATTAATAAAACAAATTATATAAAACAGGTCTGTTGAATTTATAAAAAAAGGTAATTTTGCTAATTAAAAGAAGAGAACTTCAAAGAGCATAGTAATGAGATTAACAGTTACTGTAAAATGATTAGCACAGTTAAAGTTGCAAACATTTTGTAAATTCCCTTTTTCAAACATATTGTACAACCAAAAAATATTGAAATATTACTGATGTTACTTTATTAGCAAATTTCCATAGGAAAAATGAGCTGAGCTATTGCAGTGGCTCTTATGGTAAGACCCAAGGTCGGGAGTAGCAAATGAGCACCGATCATGGTCCCCAGAACACATTTTGGGGTGTCATTAAAAATCATATGTATATATATGTGTTCGCACTCTAGCGGCCGCATTTTAAGTCTGATTTGGATCAAATTTGGTGCACATGTTGGTTGTCTACGCCGCTCGGACGAGTTCGTTAGCCGAAAAAATCCAACAATCGGAAGCACGTTTTTTGACCGGAAGTAACTATTTTTTTGGAGATTTTTCCTACGAGAATGAATTTGTTTTTGCGTTTTTTCTACAAATATAAATGTAGGATGTTATTCTGCACATTTTGTTTTTTGACGCGACCTTATAGCTCGCTCGATTCTCCCAAAATCGATCAAAACGCAAAATACCATAGAAGTACCCGGTTCAAAGCCATGTGGTGGATTCTACCGTGGGGAGGCGTGCGATGCACGCAATGCTTTGTGTATTGAAGATACTCCCAATATGTGGAATGGCGTGCGAACCATTTTGCAGCTATTCAGCACCGAAGTGAATAGACCTATTTCCCAAATTGTTGGTTGAAACCCTAAAACATAGGCCTATAAACTTAATTTTAGAAATTTGCTCAACTCACGTCAGCGGTTCAGCTGCGTGGTCGAATTGTTTAATTTAACTGAACTATAAAATAAGCACAACAAACTTGTTATGTTACCGAAATTAAAAAAAAAAAAAATATGAAATAGCACTATTCACGTACTACCCATTCATTCATAATTTTTTAAATAATCACTTTATTGATTAATCATCATCATTAGAAGTCATATTGTTCTCTTAGATTTAAAATATAGACAAATAAATAATTACACATAAGAACATTTAAAACCAAGATATACTAGAAAACATGAAACGATGTAATCAAGCTTATATTCTAATTACATACCAGATTGTAGAGACCAACAAATAAAATAAAATAACACTTAGGGGGCCTATACATTTTATTACGTTTAACTGTTAAGCCTAACAAAAAGTGAATTTAATTGCTAATACGATGAATTTAAATATTATGTTAAAGGACATATGAAATAAACACATGATGAGTGATGATTAACAAGATTTATTCACAAAACTAAAAAAAAAGTGAACTCAATATTTATATTTGAACATTTATATATATTATGTACATCAGATTCAGCTTTTTTAATTCCATACTATAAATAAATATGCACTCTCAGGAGTGCTATGCTTCGGTTTCTGTTATTGGTATTAATCAATTGATATGAGTACACACTATTATCAAATGATACCCACTTTTATTCAAGGCGGTATGATACAACATTTTAAATAAAGGTAATTTAATATCATTCATCCCTTATACATACTTTAACTCCTTTTCAAAATTGTATTTTTTGAAACTCTGCATAATAATGAATCTCCATAAATATTGTAAATATTCAAAATCACCCAATAAACATCTACATAAAAGTATACATTATGCCTATTTCTTATCACTCATTTCACTTTTTACTTTCTCCACCCTTTACGTAGTATATGGAGAAAGTATTGTTTTCGTAAAAATGTTCGAATTTGAATTTTCAGTTGAATTATCTGTTTTGGTGCACCCAGAACCCCAAAAAATTGTTTAGTGCAATTATCTGTGTTGGTGCTCCCTGAACCCAAAAATATTTTTAGTGGAATTTTTTTTGGTGCTCCCTGAACCCAAAAAAGTGTTTTTAGAGTGGTGTCTGTCTGTCAGTCTGTCTGTATGTATACACGACCAGAGAGGACACTATTGGTCCGATTTTCATGAAATTTGGTATGTAGGTACTAAACCCTAATATCTCCAGGCGTTTTTTTCATTTTTTTGGAATTTTTAATTTTTAAGGGTAATTTACCCCTAAAAACCCATAAAAAACTACAAAAATGCAAATTTTTCAAAAACGGCTTTAATGGTTTTGATCAAATTTTCAGTATTTATAGTGCTTAAGATGCCAAACAAAATGACACCACCCGCTTTTATCAAAACTTCGGCGTTTTATAATTATGGGGAAATTTTTAAAAATAAACAAGTTTGTGTTGTCAATCTAGCATCGCGGCAGCGGCCGCACAGGGTAGTACCACGGTCAGTAATTCAAAGGTCGCGCGATCGAATCCCGCTTGGGACAATAATTTTTGTTATACGATTGATGTAGGTAGAATATTATTTTTTTGTTTTGTTCTAAAAAGTAGTAAAAAATAAAATGATTAAAAACAATATTATTTTGATTACAGTAAGTTGGGAGAAAGTTTGTGTCAGTTAACTGATACCGTTTATTCAATTATTATTAATCAATGAGTTATTGCATAAATAATAAATCAATGTTAATTATTATACAGGGTGATTCAGAACCATGGGGCAAACTCTCAAAAGCTCATTCTATAGCTAAAAATAAGAAAAAAGTTCATATAAACATAGGCTCGAAAATGCTTTGTTTTCCAGATATCAACCATTTTGTTTTTTTGTACAAAGTAATTCATATCTAGAGAAATGTTTGACTGATTGAGTTCAATCTTGGCATGAAGTAACCCTAGAACTGGCATCGTTAAAGCTAAAATTGTAAAGCCCGTTTATAGCATTTTGCGAGCATATTTTTAAAAATTCGCCAAAAATAGTAAATGAACCCAAATCCAAAATGTTCAATAGCTTTTTTGTAGAAGAAACTTCAAAGAATTCAAATATGCCACTAAGAATTAGTTTCTCTTGAAATTGTAAAAGTTATTTGCTCAAGAAACAAAAAATGTTCAGTAACGAAAGGAAAAGGTTCAACTTTAGGCCTACATAACAAGTAGTAAACATTTTTTGTATTTTTTTCGTAAGCGTAAAAAAGTTTTGTAATTTAGTTCTTAAATAGAACTGTATAAAAACATTTATCAATTTCAAATTTCTTATTTTGAAAAAAACAGTTTTTACGTTCCAAATACACGACTGCTAACAAACCTAGGCCTAATTTACTAATATATGCTTTGCCCAAAAATGAAATATTATTATAACAAAGTGTAGAGGATAAATCAAAGAAAAGAACGGTATAATTGTCTTTCCTTAGTTCACAAAAGTGTTTGAGTTATCTTTATTTGAATAACAAAATTACATGAATCAAATGACATTTGGCCGTCGGTAAAGGTCTTACAAGAAGGGTGCTTTGAATTACGTGGGAACGAGTCGGAGCAATCGGTCACAACAGATCGCTCTAATTATGTACTTTTCACTACTGTCTAGACAAACAAAAAAACTGGTTTATTCTAGTTCAATTCCCACCGTTAGAAAGGTCAGTCTTTTCTCTACAAAATGGTGTAAAACAATCTGTCAAAACATTTGATATAGTAGGCGTAATGTCTGTTGACAAATGGGCTGTTTCATTGGTTGAAAACCTGTCCAATTGCAAGGGTTTACAGACATTGTATGAATAAATCCTGTAAAATAGTGACATCTGCTTGGAAGGCACCATTAGAAAGATAAAATCTTGAAGAATCCAATGGTAGCTTTATAATCTCGATATAAATACTTCAGTAGGGGGGCTTCAACGTTGAAGAAGTAGGAAATAACAGTACAATTGTATGCAGATTCGCCCGCGGAAATAGCTGTAGCACGATATGCATATTTTAAAACTTTGATTACGTATGTAAATATATGTTTTACGAAAAAGTTGTAAATACAAAAATTAAAGTTTAATTCATTTCTTTTCCAATGGTGCCAGTTGTATTACGATTGGATGATTTTAAGTGGATTAAATTATCGATTATGCAAGTTCTCGCTAAGGTTCGCGTGGGTTGCATTTGCGCCCGAGAGACTGCAGTCTGCCACTTTGAGAGTTAACCTAACAATGATTTATCTCAAGAAAAATAAGCGATTATATCCAATCAAGCGTTTAATTGTATAATAATTGGTTTGTTCAATCCCGGCATCCTATACTAACCAGTAAACACAACAATATTGTATGTACATATGCTGTTATTATCTTAACTATAATCCTTTTTGAACTTTTTGATGCGTTATAACCAAGAAGGAGAACCTTTTCTGAACAGAACTGTGACAGGAGATGAAACTTGGGTCAAGTACGTGAATCCTGAGACTAATCAACAGTCAAAGGTGTGGGATCACACGGCATCACCCCACAAACCAACGAAAGCCCGGCAAGATTTTTCCGGCAGAAAGCTCATGGCAACGGTCTTTTGCGACTTAAAAGGGGTACTGCTGGTTGAATTCATAGAACGTGGTGGTGTGACAATCAATGCGGATTCTTACTCTGAAAAACCTGCGATGGGCGATCCAAAACAAACGCTGTGGTCAACATTAATCTGGCGTCATTTTCCTGCACGATAAGGCTCGTCCTCACGCTGCTCAAAAAACCAAAGACCTTCTGGGCCGTTCAAATTGGATGTTTTTAGGCATTCACCTTACAGCGCAGATTTGGCTCCTAGCGACTTCCACCTCTTTATGCATATGAAGAAATGGCTTGGCTTCCAGCGATTTGAGGATGATGAAGAGCTCAAAGATGTGGACACCGGATGGTTCAAGGCACAGGCGGGAGATTTTTTTGCAGAAGGAATTTCAAAGTTAGTTAAATAGGTATGATAAGTGCTTAAATGATCATGGAAACTATGTTGAAAGTAAAGGAAAGTCGTAGTTTTAAGATGTATATAATAAAAATTTTGTATTTACTTCTGTGTTTTATTTATAAAAAATATGGAGGTTACTTTCCGAACAGCCTTCGTATTTCTAAAAAAAAATGCAGGGCATGGATTTTAAATTTTTTTATGATTTAATGTTAAAAAATATATTCCAAATAACAACTTTTTAACTACTTACATAGATCTGAATAGTAATTCGCACGTTGATGGTCCACTTTAATTAATAGAGATAACCGTTTTACCGTCTCATCTCTGTATAGTGCTATGTCTATGGCTTGCATTAGAAGTACTGAGGTTAACAAGGTCCCTGAAACAATAAAATCATTAAAAAATAAGATAAAATATTGCAATTCACTTTAAATCACAAGTTTTATTATGGGATTACAAGATGAAAAACTTAAAACATTTGATTATTTTACTTTGCATACAGTTTAACTTTACCACAGTTCAATCCAGTATTGTTAGCACAGATTAATTGTTTAGGCCAGTAGTTGCTTCAAAACATATACAGTAGAACCCCTCTCGTCCGCCCTCGGCTTTTTCACCGTTCCGGTTGATCCGACCGTGCTCGATTTAGTGTAGGTTTACACCATCTGTTTTTCCCTTTCGTTGCATTTTGTGTAATGGCCATTGACAACACATTAATCCCAATGGGCCTGTTGGAATTGTCCGGTCTTGTTGCCTTCATGTTTTCCATCCGTTTTGTGGGAAGGAAGCTACTGCAACAAGCGTCCGCTGAAACGGATACTAGGTCTGTCATGTCAGAAAGAAGGAAGGATTAGTTACAACAGCTTGACACTAGTAGTGCTGTTGCCACCTGCCGGTTGCGTTCATCAATTTTTCTCCTCTGTTTTCGTTATCTCGAAGGAATTTTTTCAAGACGATGTGGTACTAAAGGACAGTCTGTGGGATGACAAAACGGACGGTTTGAACAACCTAGCCCTTCGCTTTTTAAAAGAAAATGGAATCGTAACGTAACGGAAAGAAAAAACAAATGGTATAAACTAGGGATGGGTCGATTCTCGATACCACCGATACTTTAGCTTTGGTATCGGTTGTTACAATTCAAATATTTCCCTAACTCTGTAAAGAAAATAAGAACGAAATTAAAAATACGTATTGGAGCGAGAGAGGTAGAAGTCAAATTGGAATGTCATTCATTTAGTTAATCCGTCATACACGCCCGACACCTAGCGACAATTATGCGCAACACTAAATACTACAACGAAAAGGTACAATCAAATCACGACTTTCAACTCGAATTCATTAAAATAAAATTACAAAACGAATCTGTAGACCTACATTTCCTACATCAAAAATATTCAAAACTAAATTCTGCATCCAGGAAAGCTAAAATAACAACATAAAACCAAGTCAATCGACAAAGATTTACGTTAAAACGCAAGGAGAAACTAGGCCTATCTAATTACAAATCGAAGAGAAGTTGGCAGAATAAATCCGATTACAAGAAAAATACATTCTTATTAGAAAATTAAACCAGGCCTATGAAAAGAACCAATTTTTTACATCTCAAATGTCTTTGGTCTAAATCTAAAATAAACGCCGATAAGCTATTATAAATGTAAAACCGAAGCCCCGACCGACAAAATTTAATAGTAAGCGGATTTCATTTATGTAAACTCCTCCCACGAAACGCTGTGATTGGTCCACGTAATTCTTGCCACCAAATGAAAAAATACGAAGAATAAGAAATATACATTCTAGAAATTAGATAGCAATTATTGTAATAAGGAGTTATTTAAGTGTTTTCTATAATTTAACTGTTGTAACGGATATATTGGTAGACACCAATATTCCCAAAGTCTAAAATAATTAAAATAATTAAAATAAAACAAATTATAGAATGATTCTAAGATTCAAAGTAGGCCTAAGTTAGTTAAGAAGAAATCTTTGCTCTGGACACAGTTAAAAGATTACAGCTGATACTAGTAACACACGTGTAAACTATTAGGTTACGTTCCCAGACATTTTAATCAAGTCAGCAGCATTAGAACAACTTGCTCTGAAACAAGTGAAAAGGTTCATATTACATTTCACACAGCTTTAGCGAACAATGCAGAATATCATGAGAATGCTTTTACAAGAATTTACAGATAGACAAATTTTTAGAAAAATGAAAGTCCAATAGGAAGATGAGTGAAAAATCTTTAGCCAATGACAAACGGTTTTTCAAAAGGACGCGGTAGGAGGAGTAGGGAAAGAGCGAGAAAAGCAGGGTCTTCTTCTAACATCTTTTGAACGGGCAAGACCTAAAAGCCCGCTTCACACCACAATGTATATTTCAACCTAAAACCCGCTATAAAAAGACTAAGTACATTTTACCTTAAAATACAAAAATAATTTAAAATCAATCATCAAATAAGAGTCAATCATCAAGTCGAACTCACTAAGTGAAAATCATCAATCAGTTTAAAATCAATCACCAATTTCAAAAGGCATCGCAGGAACCAGTGGATAAATAGTGTTCAGTGAATGTGCGAATATAGATAAATGAATATCAATAAAGTGTTAAATAAAATAATCAATAAAATATATAGTATCAGTTTAAAAGTGAGTAAAAGGGAAAATCGCCAAATATGTAAGTAATTTAAAATTTTCAATTTATGTTAAGACAGATCTCGAGGTTAAGCAAATTAAATCAAATCTAAATCATATCCAGATAATTAAAATAAAATCATAAACAAATTTTAAATGGAATAATATAAATGTAATAAAATAAATTCATGGCTTTAGAGCAACAATAACTAAGCAATTTGGTCGGGTCTTCTTTATAGAAAATTAGTTGCCAAGGATTTAATAATACCTAATAAGCAATTGAAAGGAGATTCCGATTCAATTAAAAAGGTTAGAAACTGCTGTTTAGGATAAGGTTTTAAAGTAAGGAATTATGTCAACTTAATTATCAAACTTTTAATTTCAAATATTTTATACAATGTTTAGTTGTTAGCCTATTTTAATAAAGGATAAGTTATATATATTAAATATTAAGGAGCCTGCATAGTAATTGAATAGTACAGAGTCCCTTAACAACATTATAGATTACGAATAATAATTATCAAAATATCCTGGTAAAATTAGTTTAGTAGATTCAGCAACTTATTATGAAGTAAAGTTTAGAGGAAGAGACGATTTGAGAAATTAAACATTAAGAAATTGTATATTAATAATTTGTACATTTCTTAAGAACAAATTTCAATAATTAAGTATCATGTTAATTCAAGTTTTTTTTTTTCAATAAATCAATTTAAAAAAATTCTAAATGTTATTAATGTAGAAAAGGTGTAGTCATTAAATTAATCATATGTCATGTACAATATCTTATTATCAATTATACATTTAATTCAGACCATCAAACGTCTCTGAAGTTATTTCAACCAATTAGTTAGGAGTCAGACCTCTCAAGCCAAGCATAGATTGATTCGTAAATCGAATCTGGTGGAGCCCCCATATAAAAATAAACCTTACAGAATAAAGTCGCCCAAATCAAAATAGTAACCTTACATGGTGGAGGCGTTAAATTTAAAATAAGCTAATTGGGTGAATATAATTGCGGAGACTAGTAATACATTGTGTATAGCATAAGGGTTAGAAAAATAAGAAAAACAAATATCTGGTATATGATTTCGATTTTATTGAGAAATGATTTTAAGTAGTAATAAATTAATTTAATAAACACTAACATTTACAAATATAACAAAGGAAAGATAATTAACATACACGAATAAATAAATTTTACAAAAAAAAACTACCCATCACAAAAACCAACAAAAAGAATAACTGAAATGGAGAGGAAAGAAAAAATACCCTTAATACAACCCTCACAATACCGTGGTTTACCATCAGAAGACATACACACATTTATATCTCGATATGAAGTAGCGTCGAGAGCAAACGGTTGGACACCAAAAACACAAATAACTTTATTACCTACATATCTTGCACAATCAGCTTTAAATTGGTATGAAAACTTCATACAAATTAATCAAGAAGGGGAGATAACTTGGGAAAAAGCAAAACAAGAATTAATAAATCTTTTCACACCAATAGCTCAGAGCCAAAACTTACAAATAATTTTAACAAACAAATCACAAACTGAATCAGAAACGTCCATAAACTTTTACTTACAAATACAGGCTCTTTGCAGAAGAATGAACCCAAACATAGATGATACACAAATAATTTCTCACGTAATACAGGGTTTAAAACCAGGCATTTTCGAACGCATTATAAAAATGGAAACTAAAACACTTAGCCAATTAGAGGAAAATTTAAGAAACATTGAACTACAGATATTTCAACAGACACTAAATAAACAAAGACATTTAAAAAAGATGGAAAACAACGAAAACACGAGTACTACATATTTTGAAAACCTAAACAAAATGTCAGAAAAGCTAGAACAACTCACGGAAATTATACACACATTAGGAGTAAATATAAACCAAAATGGCCACAAACCAACCAAATTTCAAAAACTTAACCAAAATCTAACACCTCAATATCACACCAACCAACGATTTGAAAACAGACATCCACAAACACTACGAAAATATACAAACGGCTATCAACTATACAACGGTCAAAACAGCGTAGGCCAAAAATGCTCAATCTGCAATAAAAACAATCACTCATCAAACAAATGTTTCTTCAGAAAATATAACTGTTACATATGTAAAATGGACAATCACACAACAGTAGAATGTGCTTTCAATTTAAAAATGGATACTTATCCTCAATATACGAGAAACCAATGTAGGCCTTATACCTATGTAAATAAAAAGTATTGCCAAAAATGTAGAAGAAATGGCCACTCAACTCAACAATGCTACTCTAATAAATGTTCAAAACTATCATTCAATCAAAAACGGACTAAAGGGGAGACTATACAAAACAAGAACTATAACACCCCAAAACACAAATATACAAATTTGCATACCAAATTTCTACAATTAAACATGCAAAATAAACGGATACCTAACTTAAGTACACCTAGGCAAAACAATAATAACAACAAGCAGTTCAATGGCAGAAAATATTACTCTATTTCATTAAGGCAAAAGAAATATAAACAAGCATACTGTAATTCAAATGATTCAAGCAAAATACCAGGCACTTCAGTTCGAACACAATACTCGGTACAGGACGATAACTTGGGTCAGTCACACGTACACAATTTGATGACACCAGGCGTTAACGGGATAGAACTGGAAGAGGCAGTACAACGAGAAAATGACTTAACTCATTTAGCACATTTCACAAGCAAATTTTAAATCAAAACGGGGTACCTAAGTCTCGAAAATCAGACAAGGATGTAACATGGGATGTATACAATACATTATTTTTAAATAAAAAAGAAAATTCAAGAGTATGCACAATTAACATAAAGTTCAAAACATTAAATAATCAAGATATTGAAACGATTTTAGATTCTGGCGCAAATGTTTCAATCTGTCATTATGACCTAGTCAAAAATAAACCAATAACAATTAAAACAAAAACAATAATTAAATCTGCTACAGACAACAATTTAAAAATACATGGAGAGATAACCTTACCATTTGAAATTAATGGAATAAAATTCACTAACAAATTTTATGTTGCATCTGGAATAAATACCAAAGTTATTTTAGGCAATAACTTCTTACTAGAAAATAGAGCAAAAATAGACTTCAATAAGAAACATATTACCCTATATTCAAATGACCAAAAGTGTAAAATAGAAATGAATGAATCATGGCTCCAAAATTTAAAAAATATACGATTATTAATAAATAACAACATAGTAAACCATCCCGAAATAAGATCAAACGAACAAATTAAAATAGCATCAGGGCAAAGTTTACGTGTACAAGAAATAGAAAATTATAGCGAAATAATGGATTTTGAAACGGACAGGCACTTAAGGGAACAAAAACAAATTCATGCCTACATATCCCAACAGGAAAATAAATATTATGTTTACATATACAATGCATCAAGACGACCCCAAATACTTATGCCAAGAACACTTATAGGTCACTTAAACAAAAATGAAGAAAACAAAAAAATGTATGATACAGTAAACAAAAACACGACACCCACACAAACTACTCTACCCAAAAATTCAAAAAAGGAACAAATAACTGACAAAAATGGAGTACAATTCCAAATTTGTGAAAACTTGACAGAAACACAACACAGGCAAGTGACAGAAATAATAAAAAAATATAAACACATCTTTACTACGGAGGTCAAAGACCTAAGCCCAGCCAAAATTAACCCAGTAAAAATACAAGTAATTCAGGGAACATCAGGAGTTATCGTACCACCATATCGCCAAAGTAATCAGGAAAGACAGTTATTAAATCACGAATTAGATGACCTAGTAAAGGCAGGAATTTTAGAAGAATGTCCAAATTTCACGGAATACGCGTCACCAGCATTTATAGTCAAAAACCAAGATAACTCGCACAGATTAGTAGCAGATTTCAGAAAAGTAAACGAACAAATAAAGAATGAAAATTTTCCAATTCCAAGTTTACAACTAATGTTCAGCTGTTTAAATAACTCACAATATTTCACAAAGTTAGATTTAAAAAACGCCTTTTTTCAATTACAAGTACATGAAGAAAGTAAACCATTATTAACAATTAGAACTCAAGACAAAATGTTAAGATATACAAGATTACCACAGGGACTTAAAGTATCAAGCGCAATATTCCAGAAAGCCCTAAACAAAACACTAGCAAAACACCTTTTTAAAAAGTGTTTATCATATTTAGACGACACATTAGTGTTTGCACCTACCTTTGAAGAGAAATTACACAATCTAGAAGCTGTTTTAAATGAACTAGACAAAGCAAATCTAAAACTAAATACAAAAAAATGTAAATTTTTTTACAAAGAAATTGAAATATTGGGACACAAGGTTTCGACAGAAGGAATAGAGCCTCTAAAATCTAATATACAGCCAATATTAGACTTCAAACAACCAAAAACCTTACGTAATATAAGAGCTTTCCTAGGAGTTTCAGGCTTTTTTAGAAAATTCATCAAAGATTACGCAAAAATTACACACCCTTTAACAGAACTTCTCAAAAACCAACAACAAAAAAACTCTAAAATAATTTGGACAGAAAATTGTAACAAAGCTTTTGAACAGATAAAATCAATTTTAACGAATCCACCATTGTTATCACATTTTAAAGAAACCAGGAACACAAACGTATACACTGACGCTTCGAATATTGGAATCGGAGCGGTATTAACACAACTAGATCCTAACAATAATCAAGAATATCCAATTGCTTACCTATCCAGAAAATTAAAACCACACGAAACAAGATATTCCACAGTTGAAAAAGAAATGCTCGGATTAGTTTATTCTATTGAGTATTGGAGAGAATACCTATTAGGCAGAAAAATTACATGTTTCACCGACAATTCAGCATTACAATACTTTCAAAATTTCAAAAATCCATCAAACAGGTTAGGCCGACTAGCAACCAAATTAGTAGATTACGATCTGGACATAAAATACAAGAAAGGGAAAACAATGGGTTTGCCAGATTTCTTATCTAGACAGGAAACGGGAGAGGAAATTCCACAAAACTTTGAGGATGTATTTTTAATAAATTACGACACACGAAACTTAGAATTACTACAATCAAAGGATCCGTACTTAAAACAAATCAAACTTGCACTTTTAAACATTGACCGAGGTAACAAAAAAATTGACAGGGC
>JAGFPH010011007.1:23151-36757 GCA_018207615.1 Philaenus spumarius
TTTCTTATTGAAGCTATTATTATGTCAGGTTTAAGTCGTTTTCCATGCACAGTCTATTCCTCTACTTGTTTTTGACATACACTAGTTCAGAAAACCAACCTTCGCATAAATATCTTAATACAAATGAAGCTAAACATTGTGGTGCTCGACAAAAAAGAGCAATATACCCTTTCCTTATAGACATCGAGAGAGAAAGAAAAATGTTCTCACTAAGAAGTCTTTCATTGAACAATCACTGATTGGGTCTATAAATCATTCCTTTCCTTATACATCTTCTGTCACGCTCTTTTCTTGTAAAAAGCATTTCCAAAACCTTCCTTTATTGTAACTGTAAGTGTTGCAAGATGTCTGAGAACAAATCATTACTGGCGGGTTGTTAGTTTTAACCCAACCCTTTTGTTTTTTATTGTAATTTAACCTTTTTGCTTATGACAGAGGGGAGGGGGCAAAATATAAAATTCTCCAAAATTTTTTTACCTATTTTCCAACTTCTGTGGTGGGGGTTCCAACACGTACAAGGGGGCTCTGAGTTATGTTGTGTGGAATAAATCCCGGTGAAGATGAGGCCTTTTAGGGTCACCCTCAGAATTTTTTTGAAAAATTGATTTCTCTAAGTAGGGTTTTTAACACTGCACATGCTATATTGGGTGCTTTAAGAGTTTTGAATTTTTTACCAGAATTTCAACATGTTCATCACATTATTGAAAAAATCCTCCATACTTTTCCCCGATATTTTCTGCAAACTTAAAAATTTCCTCAATTTGGGGGAAAACCACCAATCTGGCAATACTAGTCCGGCGGCCTATCGCAGTGTATGGCATGGTGAGTCAGTGTTGCCACAATAACAAGAGTTGGAACTAAATTTCCTAGAACATCATTTAAAAGAAAAGAATGCATTTATTTGGTACACAAATTTTTTGATTTGCCCAACAGTTTTGGATTGGAAATCGTAGCTTGCTTGTTATTTGTGAATGTTGGCAATTAACAACAAAACCTTTAGAAACCCAAAGTTGGAGTTTTTTGTATCCAATTTAATCCAAATATCAAAATCCAAACTTTTGAAAAATCTCAAATTTCCCCACTTTTTGGATTTTAAAATTAACGGAGCGGGGGGAGGGGGTGACCCTCTTGCCCCTGTGTATTGAGTGGTAGGTGTATCATCTTTTGGTAACCACTGATTTTAAAGTACAAAAACTCTTAAAACAATTGCAAACAGGTTTCAAAACATATTTATACAGTAATATAACAGAAGTATTGTTACTTTATATAGAACTGTTAAGAATTTTTACAAAAATGTAGTCGGAGTTTGTAACAATTAAAACAGCCTCATATTTATACCAATATATTGAACTAACAACACAAACATACGTTTACTGTCATGAGTAGGAGAGCCAGGAGCGACGTGTGTAGTCGCACGGTGTGTCGTGGTGTCATAGGAATAGCATCTGAAACAACATGAAAAGTTTACTAACAAGGTGAAGAAATAGGAATCAAATAAAAACGTACAAAACTACCAATTCAAACAAGACTTTTGAAAGGACTAAATTTACCATAATATCTAATGGATTTATTTAATACATCCGTGCAATATTTGTCAAACTTGTAAATAGTGTTACCAATCTATGCATTTTATTACAGTTTGATCAACATAAGTGTATGCTATGTTTACCCTTACGCACTCATATCGTAACTCTAAGACAATAAAAGGAGAGTTTAAATTAGCTTAGGCTGTTTAGTATTTTTGAGTATTTAAAAATTTTTAGTTACAGCCATTTTTATTTTTTCAAAATTGATTTCGAGTGGTTCAACTAAATACAGTTGTGTGGCATATCGTTTGAAAGCTTATTTAATTTTGAATCCAAAAAGAAGCATAATTAATATTTTTTTTTTAAATAGTACAGCAAAATCGGAAAACACGATTTCATTGTTTTTGGCCGCCATTTTTAATCCGTTAAAGATATGGATGTGCAAATTTCACCGTTGGTTTTCTCTTGAAATTTTACATCGAAATGATGTATCACATGACCACATCCCATTTAAAAATGAAGTTCATTCCAAGATGGCGGATCCAACACGGCGGTCAAAAATTTCAAACTCACCAAAAAGTGGTTCTTTTATGGTTGTGAATAACTGCTTTTATTCCTATCTCATAAGACTCGTTATTTTTTAAATATTAAGCTGTTTCCAGACTTTTGCCTCACTCTGTATAAATATATATACAGCTTTGTCCTAATTGAATTACTGACATAGAATCAACGTAGAGCCAAAACTACTACAAGATACAAAATACGAAAATTTGAAGGTAATTTTGATGGAATCATAAACGCACACTAATAAAGGATTTTGCAAAATTTTGATTTTAAAGTGTAAAAATAGTGCAAATTGTGGGGTACACTCCCAGCCGTGTAACAGATAAAACATTTGATTCGGATCAAAACCTTAGCAACACAAGTTTGTTGACAACATTTACATTCATTACCAAATTAGAATAAGTTTATTACTCTTCAAACCAACAGAATTTCTAGGTTAGGTTAACAAAATAAAAGCAAACACAAACAAAAATCAACACACAAGGGTTTCAGTATTATAATTCAAACATATGTTATAAATAAAACAGCTGATTCAGATCAAAAGCTCAACACAATTTTAGGTTAGGCCTATTACTAACCTCGAGAGTACCTGAGAAGGACAAAGGACTGAGAGGTTGTGTAAATGCAATGGGTATCAACAAAGGGGATGGGTTATGTGTCTGTTCATTTAGGTTAGAAGCATGGCAGTTGAGGACAGATATGTTGATTTCTAAAATTTAATTTAGCAATTTAACTTTCTACTTTTTATTCAACATGTAAGACTATGACGTTATCAATGGGATTAAAAGTATGGCTCGAATCTAGTAAGTGGTTAGCATAATTATTTGAATCTGTTTTACCAAGCTTCCAGTGAATGATCTAATATATCGGTATTCAACGCTTGAAACAACGCGCATGCATGAACATGTCTGGACCTGCCATCTGTCGGGAACTGCGAGAGGCTTCTATTGCAGTAATTTTACAGATATCGCAGCAGAGTGTTCCGAGTAGTGTTTGTCGAAAAGCCATGGAGCAAAGACACAACATTAAGTTCTGCTTCAAATTGGGTATAACGGCAACAGAAACCCATGAGATGTTGGTGCAAGTGTACGGGCAGGATGCTGTGAGTAGGAAATACGTGTACGATTGGTTTTCACACTTTCGCGCTGGCAAAGAATCAGTGGAGGACGAACCCTACTTCGGAAAGGCGTGTACTCGGTGGCTGAGTTTATGTCATTGCCTTTATTATGAGTTGTATTTTATCAATGTGTGTTATTTGGTATTATTGTAATAATTATGTGTTTTATTGTTGGTAAACATGTGTTTATACTAGATAAATGCTCATATAGTTATACATTTCAATCTATATACATAAAAGCGAAATACCACTCACTTACTCATCACGATTTCTCAAAAACTACCGAACGGATTGAAATGAAATTTGGTATGTAGCTTCCTCTATGGCCATAGGTGCTCAATAAGAAAGGGTTTGAAAAAATTCGAAATTTTAGGGGGTGTTTGGGGGGATCAAAGTTATTAAATCACGATTTCTTCAAAACTAACGGATTGGAATGAAATTTGGTATGTAGCTTCCTCTAGGGCCATAGGTGCTCACTAAGAAAGGGTATGAAAATTTTCAAAATTTTAGGAGGGGTTTGGGGGGATCAAAGTTACTAAAGTCATAATTTCAGATCTTTTATTATTATGACAATAGTGTTTTTATTATTTAAGATCTATATATATAAAAGCCAAATACCACTCACTGACTGAACACTTAAAAAAAAATACAATTACGTTCAAAAGACTGAAAATACCAATCACCACGGGCAATGCCGAACGGGTCAGCTAGCATGTTATAATTTATAAATTATTGATGTATGATATTAAAATATACAATTTTTCAAAAAGGTATGAATTAACCCAAAACGGTGCTTATGTTAACAAGCAATATAGTTGAAGCTATTTTTCCTTTACAATGCCTATGCATATTATGCAAAATTTTCCGACAGAGCAATAAAATATTTATTATCTTTGACATCTAAGAGGTCGAAAAATTTGTATTCATCAGATATTAAATTGTATATAACAGTGTTTGTTTATGTGAGTACTTTATTATTGAAGTTGTATTTCATATACAGTAGAACCACGATAATTCGAGCTAATTGGGGCTGACTGTACCTCGCACTATAAAAAACTCGGCATACAAATTTGTTAGAAATTTACTAAAATAAATATATTTTTTAATGTTTTAATTAGTCAAAATATTAGGACATTTAATAGTAGAAAATGTTTTGACTTTATCTCTATTACGGCGCCATTCCCCAACAGATACTTCACCGTACTCGGCTGCAAGTTTCTTCAAGGTTTCACCATTGTCTAGCCTTTCTTCAAGGCCTCTAATTTGTTTCAATTGGCTCAAACTTTCTTTTAGCTTTTCCGCTCATCGTTACAAAAACGCAATCAAAATTAAAACTTAAAAAACTTTCAACAGAAACAGTAAAGAATCCACTCACTAATCGACAATGTTATACAACATCGATATGCGTAGCGCGCGTACTTCCGTTGGAAGTGAAAGTTTATTATTAAAATTGAACTATTCTTAGAATAACAAGAGGGGGAGACAGTCAAGTATGGGATATACGACTGAGCTGACATGAGATATAAGCGGCGTCGGCGAGACCCAACGTTGACTCATTACAGTAGAACCTTGTTTATCCGGAATAAAGGGGGCGGCGGTGTTCCGGATAATACATTTTTCCGGTTAACCAATGCTACCTTATGTAATTTGGATTCCGAGTACAATTGAACTACAGTACAAAGAAATAAATGTTCTTAGTAATCAAACTACTATATAATAATCATATATTGCGGACTAAAAATTTCAGTACTGTACAAACGACAGCTGATACGCTTATGAAATTGCCAGTGAAAGACACTAAAAATTTTTATTTAAGCACTAATTTACACTTTAAAACATTCTATCTACATTAGGCCTAACATGAAAACACTAACAATAAATTGCTAATAAGACAGTAAATAAAAATGAATTTTCAAAAGTCAAAACAACACTGCCGCGAAACGCATCAAACTAAAGCTGTAAAGAGCGGAAATTTAGAATATTAAGGTGTTTGGCTTTGGGTGGGAGGGGGAGGGTAGACAGACAAGCTGGCAGACAGTGAATAGTGAAAGTGGCACGGCGTGTGACTCACCCTAGTAACAGTGCCTCCATCCCGTACTACGCGACTTTTCTCATACTAGTGTTAGTTGATTTAGAGATGTTTTTTATTTTTTTTTACACGAAAATCGTTGCGGTTAACCTGGGTTCCGGTTAAGTAAACCTCGGATAATCGGGGTTCTACTGTACCTACCTGCGAGTGGCGGTGTGTCGCCAAGCCCGCCGAGTGAACACAATACGATACCTTGTCACTTTCAAAAGACTAGCTGGCATTTTACACGTACAATGGGGCGGCGGTAACAATGCTGCAAATACCCTGGACCCTCGAACTACTGCGACTTGAATTATCAAGGTTCTACCGTACATTATATCGGCTTGTGTATTGTGAGTATTAATTGATGTACTAAAGTACATACACACAAATTTATTTTATTATCACTGTATCATATATAAACGAGATCTGCCTTATACAAATTTTGTATTTGTCTAAAAAGGAATAATAAATTCACTTGAATCCAACTGTAAAAGGCTTGCACACTCAAAATATTCATTCACAAAATTGTACAACACTACCAAAACTCTATGATTTTAGTAATTCCAGTTAATTTGAAACTCAGACTTTACAACTAATAGTATCTAACAAGCAAATGACCTACTCTAACAAGCCATGCCAATGTGCGCTAACTAAACTAAACTAAACAGGGTGAAGTATGGTATGAATGCTGATGAAATTACCCTTTTTCCCTTTCCCTCTGTTCCATGTGTGTAGTTAAGTATTGTTTCCTAAAATAGAACACCGCACATCAACTAATGTAACACAGAAACCTAACTAAAACTACACACAAGTGGCTGAAGAAAAATAATGCTTAATCTGGTACACTTTTTACGTTAAAATATCCACAGATTATGTAATTTTCACAACACTATAATTTATTATAATATAAAGAAAAAATGTTCCGAAATTTATTTTGTTAATATAAACTGTTAAAGGCACATAAAGGTAGAAGCAAAAGAGAGTACACTACATACACGTTATAAAACTGATATGCCTGCTTTCATCGGGTAACAATCACATTTATAAAAGGAATATTTCCTCCTCTCAGGCTACTTCAAATACATTTAAATGCATTACCAGTTTCAATCATGAGTCACTACACTATAATGAGTCATTGTGTGAGGCTGAATATTTGATATCACATTGCAGTCTAATGATATATGCAAACTACTCCAGTAATCAAAAGCAATATCTTTAAGACTGTTGTATGTTCAATTAGAATTCAACACATAACGTTGATAAAATGTCCATGACCCCCAAAACATTATATGTTTGATAACCACACAACAAGCTGAGCAAATGTCAGACATAATTATTGTATTGTCTGATTGTATTCAACATTTCACCCACTAAAAATCATCCAATGTCAATAAAACAAAAACCATTGGAAAGGAAATGATTTAAATTTTTATTGGTTGAAAACTGTCCGATTGCAAGAGTTTACAGAAAACTTGATATTTTCGGAACTATAAGAGTGACGTCAGATTGGAAGGCAGTTTCAGAAAATTAAAATCTTGATGAATCCAAAGGTATCTTTACTCTTGTCAAAATATTTCTGTCGAGCGATATTGAGCTTTGGAGAAGTGACAAAGTTGAGTAATTTGTTTGCGTTTTCACGAGCGGCAATAGCTTTACAGAAAACTACAATTTTAAAACGATGATTACATGTGTAAATATACGTTTTAGAAAAATTTTTAATTACAAAAATTAAAGTTTAAATCATTTCCTTTTCAACGGTTTTTGTTTTATTGCGATTAGATGATTTTTAGTGGGCGGAATATTCAATACAAGTCGAGTTGTAACAGACTGCTAAATTCACTACTGCGGCGAGCTGAGACCACTCAACTTGAGTGGCCCAAGAGTTGTAGGGTTAAAAACTATTTCATACAGTTTATATATATTTTTTTAAAAAGGGGGGAAGGGGTGACTGAACATAGCATCCTAAAGTTTAGATTTAGAAGAATGTGAATAATTCTGTGTATTAGATTTATAATATGTAAACATGGTAGACCGGGACTAATGATGAGTTGAAAGTTCTAGAAAACAGTTAAACTATAAAATAAGTGGTAAGTGTATGTAATGGCAAATGCTCCAAGTTGAACAGCCAATGAGATTCGAGAAGCTAATCTAAATACTGAATAACTGCAATGTAAACAACAAATCACAGCGTTGAATCCATAAATAAACAATAAGAAAGTTTTTTAGAGGTTTTGAAAAAGACATATAAGGTTTCTTTATGAGTTAACATGTTTTCCTTTTCTTGTTAAGTTTGTTGAAGAGGCGAAAAGACTTTTTGAACTACAAAAGTATAAAAACGATGGTGTCTAGTAAAAAGGACCTAACTAACATATTTTTAAATTCTATGTCAGGCACGACCATAAACCTCTCACAAATACAAATTATACAGATTCAAACTTAAGAACAACCAAGCAAACTTCCTATAACCACTCCTAGATGGTGCTGGTAAACTATCTTACTTTACACGTAATATTTATACCGATATTAAAGTAACTGAAGTTTTGTTAATTTGTCAGTTTTCTTTAATCAAGCCTTATCCTAGTGGATAACGTTGCGTCTTCCTGATCAGAAGATGCTGGGTTCGAATCTAGGCTAGGGAGACCAGATATCTAATCATTTCTGTGGTTTGAGGATAGGAGGGCGGAAGTAAAGCAAACGGTGGTTGGCTCGCTTCCAACGGGATATGACTAGATATCTGGTCTCCGGCTGTGGCTGTTTTGCATAATTTTACTAAGGTATTGTAATGTACCAAATCCCATCTTACAAATTGTTAAATGGCTTGTAAGTCAAAGACAGATATGTAAACAAACCTAGCCTAACCTATTGTGAACAACCATTTAGCAAAAACCTATTAAAATATTTAGAATCGTCAACTACACTTATAAGAACACAATTTAACCAAAACAAATTAAACTAGAACCACCCTCAGATCAGAAACAATATGTAAATAAATTATGAAACAGAACTAAGTGGATTATCAAACCTGACAACAACTTAGCCTAGGAACCAAATCAGTCAAAAACAAAGCAACACTTCACTAACACTTTCTAACTATTATAACTTATTAAATAACACCACTCAAAAAACATTATATATATTTATTCCTGTAATCATTCTCTATTGTAATCCAAAGTATTGAAATCGAATATAAACATGTAGGCCTATTGAAAACTTCAAGTTATGTAAACAGGCAGCCATTACAAACTAGCACTACGCGAACCAGAAAGATGTATGTAAATTAAATACCGAG
Source organism: Philaenus spumarius (assembly GCA_018207615.1). Taxonomy (NCBI): domain Eukaryota; kingdom Metazoa; phylum Arthropoda; class Insecta; order Hemiptera; family Aphrophoridae; genus Philaenus; species Philaenus spumarius. Next base: position 31,719 of record JAGFPH010011007.1, read on the forward strand.
TTGAAATTAAAAGGTATATTTAGATATAGACCTCAATATATAACCATATTTTTGCAATGTAAATTAAAATTAAGAAGACTATTTATAAACTAGATTAGAGATATTGATAACTACTTATTAAAATAATTATTGTATTAATGTCAACCGAACACAAAAACAATACAATACACATATCAGAGTTATTCTAATAAACGGGACTATTTCATAATTAACGTAAGTTAAATGATATTTTTTCATTGCACGAATGTCCAATAATTTATAATAATTAAAATACAAAAACAATATTCAAAAGAAAACTGCAAGTTTGAAATATGCGATCGAGTGGATTCAGTCAGATATTTTACGACAGTTTACGACGTTATACCACCAATGTAGGCAGCTGTGTGTGACGTAGCCACCTACAACTTACGCGAGGACCAATAACAAGCATCAACCAGAATGCAACAGTCCTTGCATTCTGAAAACGCCGCTAAAAAGACAGAGATTTGAGGAGGAAGAAAACTAACGCTTGGCGTGGGTGGAAAAGAAGCGTCACTTTCAAAGAAGAAACATTGTCCCGATCTCTCATCGTTTATTCCAAAGTGTTTTTAAATATACAAGTGGTAAAATCAGTGCATATATTATCCTACAGAAATTGGTATCTTCTGTAAATCAAATACTTATAAACTTTAGACAATTTAAACATTAAAAACTTTCAAATTAACTTTTCATAAATTCAAAAGGACGCCAATTTTACGATTTTTGTAACTTAATTTTAACTTCATTATTGCGTCAAGTTCAAACAATATTATTCACAGCAGCCGAGTGCCCAACCCGAGAATATAATTAAATTAATTCATTATGATTTATAAAATAGATATATGGACATTTAAACAGTTAACTTGTGTTAGCCTATTTTATATGGAAGCATAGCCGAAGGCAAAATAATTTATGTATTTCAAAAGATTTTTTTGAGCACTTACAGGATGTAAAAGATCAACTAACCAATTTTATTATTTTACTGAATAAATTATCTTTTAATTCTTTATAGAATTGTCTTATCTGTGTTTAATTACTTGTACAAAAGAGATATTATAAACCGGCTTGAATTAAGTAGAGTCAGGGTTATTCTATCTGATCAAAGTTTACAATTTTATTATATCCTATAAGGAAGATTATAAAATGGCGCCACAACGCTCAGGCTGTGAATAATTTTGTGAATTATTAAAATAACTCGAAAAACCATACAACAATATTAACTACACTTAGTATAAGCATACTTACTACTTAAATAATTTAATATTATTTTGAATTTTATTGATGCATGTGTTAGTATTTAAGTTGTGTAATTAGGCCTAGAATATTAATATATATGTGTGCTAGAATACTGGAAGTGTTAACTACCTTAAACCACAAACAATTCTATAGTAGCCTAGTAATAATAATAAATCTTCTTAAACTAAACAATTAAAATGAACCCATCGCAAGAAGAGGAAACACCCAAACATGACTTAAGGAAAACCATTAAACCCAGTGAGAAGGCTAAAGAAGGGAAACTTAAACCTCTAAGACCACCTACCTTAACTGAAGTTGAAGAAAGTATCAACCCACAGGAATCCAATATGGAGACACCTGATGTAAATACTAATATAGAAACAGAGACAACTGTTGTAGGCCTAAACCAACCAACACTTTTGGAACAAATGACAATGCTGATTCAGAATTTACAACTAAATATTGACCAGAAATTCAAAGAAAACGAACAAACACTTAAAACCAATTTAGACCGAACCTTAGAATTAAAATTTAGACAAAATCAAGTAGAAAACCAAACCTTTATTAGTAATAATTTCAAAGAAATACAAAGCGAATTAGAGGAGGTCAGAGATTGTCTAACCAGCCAGATAATTAGAGTAGAAACCCAATTTACAGGTAAATTAGCAGAAGTAGAACAGGCAATCGAAATTAATAGTAAGAAAATTGAAAGCATAGAAACAAGACTAGATGAGACTATAAATAGTAAAATTTTAAATGAGTCTTTAAATAAACAAGAATACACATTAGACAATAAATTAAAGGAAAATAAAATTAGTCTAATTAAAGAAGTACACAGTATGATAGCCGACCTACCCAAAAGTATTACAGAAAGCCAATTACCGACACCAATTAATGTAATTTGTAGCGCAGCCAACCACGAAGGCAACAACCCAATCGTTCCTACCCTTCCTCATTTCAATGGTAGACAAACCAATCCTAATGAGTATTTATACCGAATGACTCGTTATTACGAACGGTTAACTAACAGAAAAGTCAACCAAATAGGAGACGACCAGGACTGCCTATTCGACATTATAGAAAGCAGCCTTGAAGGAACCGCAGCCAGGTGGTGGCAACTAATTAAGGGCGACATATCAAATTTCCAACAATTTAGCACCGAATTTCTGGCTAAATTCTGGAATCAGGATGTACAGAGAGGAACTAGACAGAAATTAGAATTTGAGCAGTATAGGCCAGGAGGAAAATTGTCAAGGAGTGAGTATTTCATAGATAGGGTTTTAACTATGAAATCCATGATACCACAGCCAAAGGAAGAAGACATTATTGCAGCGCTCGTTGAACACTTTGACCAGCGGATACAGGACGCTCAGCGTGTCCAGAATATCGTCAGTATCAAAGAATTTGCCGATCTTCTGCAAAGAGAAGACACCGAGGAGGCCAATGCGGAAATACGAAGGCGAAACTACACAAACCCAAGAGGAGGATCTGCAAATCAACCTAACCGATCCAGTCAACAATACCATCAGAACAGCTACCAAAACCAACATAGAAATCAACAATTCAAACCTTCTTCCAACCAGAACAACAAATACGTAACTCATAGAGATCACCCATACCGCAGCCAACCTGGATATCAGCAGCAGCCTCGACCAAATTATTACCAAAATGGAGCTCCAAACCAACACAACCACACAAGATATGGCCATCAGCAACGACAGCAATTCAGACCATACGAGCGACAGCCAGGACCCATACAAAGTAACTTCCGATTCACAAATCAGCATAATTCAAGACCTAATTACCAGAATAACGGAAATAATACATACCAGGAGAGGAGACAGAATGCCTATCCAACACTAGAGCAACAAAGACTCTGCCAACTAATTGCTACAACCACAAAACCAGACGCAACAAACGGAGGAAATGAACCAGCTACGGAGAACAGCGCCGACCAACCAGCGTTAAACTACAAAGCACTGGTTTAGGAATTGCATCACAAGAGAACCAAGGCTGTACAGGTGAAGCAGAGAGATGTATATCGACCAACACTTCGCTACCTATGCCAGTGCCTATAAACATAAACAAATTCGGAAATATGCCTACCAATATAAATAATGCCAACAATACAAAATTTACAATCTCCAATCTTTATTGCGATAGGGACTTCCTTTTAACAGAAGATAACGAAGACCAGATACCACAAATAAACAACAGATGTCCGGAAATAAACATAATTTTAAATGGAATATCTACAAGTACTTTGATAGATACAGGTAGTACAATTTCTTGTATCTCTGAAAATTGGTTTCAGGACAACAGAACCAAGTTAGGGCACTATGAACAATTACCTGTAAGTAATACTTACATAACAACAGCTCTAAACAACAAATCAAAGAGGGTGTCACACATAATATTATTACAAGCTGACATACTAGGACTTGAGTTTGACATGCAATGCATTATAGTGCCACATTTGATAAAAGACTGTATTATGGGAATGGATAAGATAAGAGATTTGAGAATGCACATAAACTTCGATGATAATGAAATAATACTCATAAATAGAGAAAATCAAACATTAAAAATGAGGTTTGGAAATGAGATAAATGAATCAGTGAAATGCAGAATATTATTTTATAATGAAGACACATATGAAGCACATCAAGATAATCAAACTCACTATAGTAAAATTAATAATAATATAGACCCCAGTGAAATTAGTGATATGTTTAGAGATAATAACAAACTTAGGCCAGTAAAAAAAAAACAAAAATTATTAACCTAATATTAAAATTTCAAAGTATCTTTTCGGAAAAACCTGGACGTTGTAATGTGTATTTATTCACGATATATGTTGGACCACTAAAAATATTAAAGAAAATAGGAAAGGCAATCTACACTCTCATTGATGAAGACGGAAAAACTTATGGTCCATATCATATCTCCTTGTTAAGACCATACATTGAAGCTAAACCTGTACAGACCACCAATTATGACGAACAACCATAAGAGTTTACACACCAGATATCAACCGGAATGCTATAAACACTGTATTGAAAAGTTAACCTCAATTCGAATACGTATGTGTAAAATAATGAACCAAGTGTTAACCATAACCTATAATGTTACCAATACAAACAAACAATATGTTATGTTACTGTGTTTCATAAGCAAATCTATATATGTGTTGTACAAACTATGATTCTATTAAGTGTGACCATAATAAACTGTGTTTCCCCATAAATAATAACAATGTTTCCCTAAACATAGTTAATGTGTATATTATGTGAAGAAACTCAGTGTTTAATGATTTCAAGAGACCTTTGATTTCATATCCAGTGTTCCATGATCAACGAATCTGTACCATATGTACAACTTTAAAACAAAATGGCAAACCAGAAGATCATATAATATTATGTTAATGTGTTCCCCGCCCCATCAAAAAAAAAACTATAACCTTACGATGAACTATGTAAGTCCCCAAATCCCTTTTATATACATAAACAGTGTCTATAAATAATTATCTTTTATTTCTAATGTTATGTGTGTTAACCTTACAAACTTTCTTTAAACCATTATTTTCATTGTTATCGTCTCATTATTTGTTAGTATTAAGAATTTGTGTCATGTTAGACAAACCTATTGTTACTACTTGTTATTGTTTGTATGATGTGATTTCGTCCATTTAAAATAATTTTGCTACAACAGGCTCCGCAAAATCAATTTGAAGGGCATTTGTAATGTACCAAATCCCATCTTACAAATTGTTAAATGGCTTGTAA
>JAGFPH010011008.1:0-15739 GCA_018207615.1 Philaenus spumarius
ATCATTTACTCCACTATTACTGGTGGACGCAACACGACTGCTTTTTGCATAGACGCAATAATGATAAAAAAGTGTAAATATATATATATATTTAAATAGGTTTCCTTTTTAATTAGATGTGTATAATACATATTGTTACAAGTAAAAAAAGTAAAAAGTACAACTTTACTAGTACTTTTAGATTAGTTACACATTTTGTACATCATGACAAAACTGCCGTTTTCATCCTGGCCTTTCTGCCATACAAGTGCTGTTTAATCACTGGCCTTTTTAGGATCGAATGTAATTTTTTTCCTGACCTTAAAAGGGCTAGTTATAATAAACCTAGTTACCAAGGCAAATAGAAACAAACAATAACACTATTAGAATATGATAAACTGCATTTCAATCTTCAAATAAAAACCTAGCCAACACAAAACATATCCTTCAATGTAACAAAGCACTTGTAAAACTCAAAGTATACCATACTCCACATAATACAACACATTCATACAGAATTATTTCACAGAATTATTTTAAATCAAATCTACTTATATAAAGCTAGACGGTAACACTGATTCATTGACATTAATTATTAGGCACTTTCCGTAATCGGACCCCCCTCAACCTTATACTTGAATTAAAGCTCTCGACGAGAAACGTTTGGTAAAATTGCCAGAAGTTAACATTTTTTAATTTTGCAAGCTCCTTTTGGGCGGGAAAGATTTTTTAGATTTTTAAATTTTTTCATTTTTTTACTTTGAGCGCGTTTTGTAAGAAAACGGTAAGAGATAGCAAAAAAATGTTAAACACAAAAGTTGTAGAAAATTTAATTTCAGACTAACGATTTTCCATCAGATTTAAGATCCAATCATCCATTTAGCCACTATTCATCCGAGAAGGGAAGCTCCGCCCAACGTTCTTAAAGCTAGACGATTTCACCGATTCACTGACAATTATTAGGCACTTCCCGTAATCGTACCCCCCTCGACCTCATACTTGAATTAAAGCTCTCGACGAGAAACTTTTGGGAAAATTGCCAGAATTTAACATTTTTTAATTTTGCAAGTACCTTTTGGGCGGGAAAGATTTTTTCTATTTCTTAATTTTCTCACTTTGAGCGCATTTAGTAAGAAAACGGTAAGAGATAGCAAAAAATGTTAAATACAAAAGTTGTAGAAAATTAAATTTCAAAGTAGAGATTTTCTGTCAGATTCAAGATCCAATCATCCCTTTAGCCGCTATTAACCTGAGACGGAGCTCCGCCAAACAATCCATCAAATTTCCCATGTTAATCTAATGGAGATAATGTTTAATGAGTTTGAGTCAGCTGCCAAAAAAAACAGCTGATTTGTGCTCGGTCACCTATGTACAAACGAGCCAAAGATTAACGAGATTCTTTAGCGAATTTTCCAACTGCGAGCGAAGCGAAGGAGCCATCTGAGGCCGAAGGCCGAGGCGGGGTTGGGACGCGAAGCGTCCAGGGGCAGAGCCCCTAGTTATGTATAATTTTATTTTGATTTGTTTGTTGTAAGCCATTGTTTTATTAAACACAAAGTATTACAAAACTAGGTCAAAGACATGGATGTCATTTCAATCCAAGTGCTATTTATCAGATCTGAGCAGACAAATTAGTATTTAGAAATGTATTCAATGTCCATATTAGTTATTAGGAATAGAATTAAATTGAATTGAGAATAAAACTGATTTGTGTTTGTAAAAATATTTAGTTGTAGCCAAACTAGCATCAAACTACAAAATATGACAGCTGTTGAAATCTGTTTCAGATCTATATTATGTATGCGGAAGTATAATTAATTTAACTATAGTATTATAAATAATAAACATTTTTGTGATAGTAGAAGGTTTCCAATTCATCACTAATAATACTTGTCAATATAAAACAAAACATTAAACGAGGTAAATTTGTAAAGTAAGTACTGTTTTATTCTAGCACTAGTCTTCCTTGTTCACTGGCTCTCAACTGACACCATTTTCTATTTTCATTTTGCTGTGCATATTTGAAATATTTAAGACAATTAATGATCCCGCCGACTATGAGATTTGTATAATTCAATTTTTGAATGCAAGGAACGTGAAATCGGCCGAAATTTTATCGTCCAGTTAAAGATGTTTACGGTGAAGATGCGATGAGTGATGGAATGGTGAGAAAGTGGGTTAGAATGTTTAATGAAAGTCAAAAAAATTTCAATGATGAGGCTCGGAGTGGTCAGTCTTCTGTTTTTCACGAACTGTTTTGTACGAAATTGTTACAGATCTATAAAATTATTTTAAAATTTTGTTGAAAATTCTATTAATTATTATTAGTTGTAATATGGGTAAAATTAAAACACCTAAGAACTTCTAAACATGCTATGTAACTTTCCATTCCACATAGAATTTATCTTAACACTACAGTAGGGAGCACGAAATAAGGTGGGTGAGGATTTTTGCGCTGTTGCCAGATATGAGACTGGCAAAGGGAGGAACGGTCAAGAATCGCTTGCCCTGCGGCACGATCTGGCAACACTAATCATTCTCAACCGCTCCTGGCTTTGCCAGTCCCATATCTGGCAACAGCGCAAAAATTCTCACCCGCCTTATTTCGTACTCCCTACTGTAATTGATGATCTTAACACAACTATGATATTACTAACAGAATCTATTTGAAACCTGTTCTAAAATGTGTACATAATGTGATTTGAACTTTAAATGTCCTAACTGTATATTACTACTTCATCTTATGGACAACAGATATGTGAAATAAAAGCAGCTATAATCTAAAAGGAATCGTTATAACTTGATCTGTAATGCTGAGATCTGAATGGCTTAAAAAACAGCACATTAACTTAATTCCTGTAAAAAAAATTATCAATGCATATTTATATTACTGTGTAATTTCATACCTGGCCAGCAGCAAAAACCAGCTGTTCAACACCCCCAACATATCTCATCTTTGCTGTCATAATTTCTTTCTGTTTCAAAGTTATGAGATCAGTGTACAAACGGATCAAATTCAGATAAGATGCTGAGGTAATGTATGTCTTCCTGCCTGTTACATTATAGAACTCTTCTGACATTTTCCTAAAGTAGATACATTTTTAAATCAGTTCAACGGTTAGATGAAGAAAAACTTATAAAAAAGTGTTGGAAATATTGTTGAACCATAACCATTTCCTTAGTTGGTTTAATACGTTCGCTACCAAACGGTTCATATGTGAGCCAGGTAGCCCATCTCCACTGACCACTGATAAAATAAAAGATCTCAGCTGCAGACCAGATGGCCAAGTGTGTGATCACTGCCACAGACCAGATTACAAATTTAATTTAACTCACCTTTATTTCGTATGTAGCTTCTGCATAATTTCTAAACAATTATAAATAAACACTTTTTTTGTATACAGTAGAGAGTGGTTATCCGAGGTAATGTGGACCTCGGGGATATCACGGAATCTGTCAAAAATCGAGAGGGAAACGTATGGTAAATTGGTGAAATCAATGAAAACGAGGTCAAAGATGTGAAAAAAGGCAATAAACAATAATCACAGACGATTTTCTACTCTTACTATGCTACTAAGTGTATCCGACTACAAGATTAATATTATTGTTTATTCAAGTCATTTGTTTGATTGGTTTATTTAGTTCACTTCTTATAAATAAATAAATAATGTTATTTACTTAGAAAATCTATTATTCTCTTGAATTAACAGTACTTGTACTGGTCAAAATACCTTAAAACATAAAAAATCCTAATACCATTGATGATTAGCAAAACATTGGAATTACTGTATTGTACAGTACTGTATTTAATAATGGTTAAAAACTGTGCTTTTTATTTTATATGCGGATTTCACTTTGTGCGGTTACTTTAACGCATGCGTCTACCGCAAACCGAACTATTTTTATTTTTGTTTTACTATCTCGGTTAACTCGGAACTCTATTAGTCGGGGCTTGGATAACCGCGGCTCTACTGTATATAATTTATTTTTTAATTTGACTCTCATATATGAGCCATCCGGTCTATAGTAGGCATAATAGAATTTATTATTACTATAGACCAGCTGTCTCATATTAGTGCCATTAATAAATTACCAGGGGACATTGAATACAACACAATTTTTGAAACTATTATTTATTATACAAACTTAGGTTAGTTTACGGTTAAAATGGCAAACCACAGTGAGTCAGCTGCAATTCAGCTGTAAGCAACAGAATTACCAACTGAACAACACTGACATGAAAACAAAGCTAGAGAAAAGCATCCCATATATGTGTCAGTATCCCTAGAGACTGCTACTATAATTTCAAGCCACTAAAATAGACCAGTTGTTCACAATGGGCCTTAAAGTGTTGTTGCGACACTGTCCCAAATATGAGCCACTGGTATATTATGATGAGATATTTGAGTCGCTGGTCTATGGAGACTGGGCAACTCAGACAGTAGTCGGCTGGGATATTTTGAAAGACCAAATTTTATTGGTGGTAGCGAACATGTCAGTGTAATAAGTTTTAAATTTTGGTTCCCAAAGATGACTTCAGAGCCCTACCAACAAGGCAAATATCGGGTGTTCTTCCATGTTTGAAGGGTTAGAAAAAGAGCTGTGATGGGTCGTAAATTTAGTATGATATAATGTGTTTGTTACTAGAGTGATGAACTCACTAAGGTTAAATATTTGCTGACCTCTATTACTCTTCCTAAGAGGCATTTTACACTTCTAACTGCTCGTTCTCTCAGACCACTTTAGTGGGAGGGAAATAGGAGGCAAAAACTTAGATCCTATTACTGATTTTCAACAAAGCTTTGAGTTGTAGGATCTTTCATCAGGTTTTTAAACTTATGTTTGAGTTTTTCAGCTGCTCATACAAAGTTTGAATGTATGTCTAAAACAAGGCATATATTATAAGCAAACACATTTAGGTCCATTACTATCTCATTATGTACAGATGTGGTGGAAAGCAGTTAAAACTAAGCATATATTTAATTGACTGCAAGACATGTTTTACTAAACAAATTACCAGTTTAATCAATTGCTGAGACTGAATAAATTTAAAAGTTGAAAATGTAGACATTGACCCACGAGATTCTAAAATGTTTAATACTACTAGAATACTAAAAGTACAAACTTAAAATATAAAAATAAATTGGTTCAAAAATGTACATACATTCACATCTGTTACAACAGTTATCACAGGACAGTTATGAAAAGTTTATTTTCTCTTATATAAATCATTTAGGACACAAATAACTTTAGAAAATTATCAAAATGAGTAGACACAATAAACTTACCTTGCACAAACATGGAAATATTTACACGCAATAACAGCCGCATCCTTGACATCATTGGGAATGTTCACATCAGTTAAGTAACGCATTGCTACTTTTTCAAGAGCATCTTCTGGCCATGCCTTTAAAATATAAGCAAATTCATAGTATTAATATGTATATATAAGATGTTAATTTGATAAAACCGCTTATTTTAAGCTATCTTTATTTAAAGACCTACTTTTAATTTGAAACACTTATATTTTGATACATTGCCAATGGTTCAGTCAAAGTATACAATCAAGGCCTCTGAGTTAGTAATTTTTCTCTATTTTATTTATTTATTATTATTTTTGTTTACTTTTCCATCATTGCTCAATTCCCTTTTGATGAATAATTATGAAGTAACATAATTTCGATATCTTGAGATAAAACAAAATTCCCAGGGAAGGTTTATCCTAAACACGTAAGTAGTTTTATAATTTAATCCTTAAATTGAAACTGTTTTCTTTATAATACGGGGGTAGGCTGAAAACAAGGTGTATTAAAGAAGGTGTGTGCATTGAGGAGCGTGAACTCGTCTGGCCCGCGCAGCTACATCACGTGCGACAAACTCTGAACCGAGCGTAATTGTAAGCTTTTGCTCAAACTGCGAATTAAATACTATATGGTTGTCTAAAAATTATGTTTTTGGTATCGATGGAAAGGTAATAAAATGAGCATTAAAATTATCTATGCCCATGGTCAAATATTTCTAGGCCTATAATTTTGAAACAAGCCTAAATCTAATATACGGGTTTGAATGACATAAAAACTTCCCTAGGTGAGGAAGTGTTTTACTGTTACTTTCGGGAGGCATTCAAAGACATAGAAATGTAGAGAATAAAATGTAGTAAATACTGACATCAATTTTTTTTGAAAGTTATAGCTGTCAGACATAGTAAGATTGTAATCAGAACCATAGTTACTCGCTTCTTGCGGGGATTGAATGTACGCTGATCTAATTTGTTATTAGTTCTCATTTCTCTTCGTTATTTATTATTCACATTGTTGTGAACAGGTAAATTTTGTTTAATGTATAAATATGAATTTTTAAAGAGTTGACAAATTTAAGTAGCTCTATGGGGTAAAACCTTAAAGCTCTATAAGATGGTGATTTTTCCAGTTTATTGGTTTTGTTATGTTTACTAAGCCTACTATTACTAGTACTAAATTTACTTTTCAAAAATTAAAATTATCTAAAATTGTGATTGTTTAGTGTTACGTCTCCGACCTTACATTCTGTATTTATCCTTACCGACACTGTCCAAGTAGTCTCTCCTTTCTCCGCTAGGAACCGACTCCGTACGGTATCCAGTTTTTAGTACCTTTCTTATCAAGATATACGACAGCTGTTTCTATAGACCGTTAACCTTGCTTCCTTTAGAACATTCGAGAAGAGAGTCCGCCATTGCTTCCACGACAGGAAAGTCCACCTCGTCATGTCGCTGATATAGTTAAATTATTGTTGTGGATAAATTCCTTATATTTTTTGTGTCGCGAGTTATGCGCAAGGCTATTTAACATGCCTTTGTTATAAGCCTTTATTTTGTCAATACCAGGTATGTGGAATGTTTTAGCCTTACTTTTGTTAGTTATGAAATATTTACTTGTAAAATTTAATAAGGTTAGTTCCACCGTTGGCTTATGAATAACTTTTCAAACTCATTTTGTTCGATTTAATAGAGAAACCTATGTATTTCATTTTTACTACAGCCTAATTTTAAAATGCAAATCTTACAGCCTACAAAAACTTTAAAGCTGATACTATGTTGTGTATTACTAAAGTCTTAACATATTTCAAACAAAACTAGCCTAAACTGTTCTGTATTAATTAACTGTAACTGTGTAGTTTTCTGCAGTATAACCAGAATATTGAAAACTTTTAATGAGCTATAGGCATAATATTACTGATATGTATATTATGTAACTAAACAAGAACATTTTTATGTTGCCATGTGGTTTGGTTAACATGTAGAAACATTCTTATGCAACATGATGCATGTTGTATTAACTATTACAATCTTTAAGTAGCAATTTGTCACCTTGTGCTACAAATTTTAAAACAGCTAACTCAAAAGAACTATCTGTTTTATGCTTATTTAAATTAGCTGCAAGTTTTCTAAAAAGGAATTGTTATTTGTGTTATGCAGTTACACTGGTTCAACTTCAGGGGATATTTAACCCATACAATGCCATAAGCTACACCACAGCTACGCCTTACTGAAAAGGCCTACCTTTCAACAGGACTTTAAATACAATAAAATTCTTATATCTACAGTGTTTTAGTTACAGACAGAACTTAATTTGAAATATGAATGATCTGCAGTTGATTTTTGTGTTAAATATTAAACAGGCTGTATTTTGAAAAAGTAATTTTGTGTAGGAATACTTTATAGGATATGTTTGTATTTAATAATTGGGAGGTGCAAGCTATAGCACATTTTGGAACTTAGCCCTAAGGGCTGCATATTAGAAATTATATACCTTTTTTTTTTATATAGAGAGACGTCTCATAATTAATTTTGTTTATTAATTCAATTATTTATAATTAGCTTTAGAGTTGGCCAACGACATATATATATATTTATTCTTAAACAAATCCATGGTATTTCATGTTAAAACTTTGTAACTTGTTAATCTTTTCTGTATAAGTTCTGTAATTATTATTAAAAGGGAGGGTTTTTGATTTTTATTTTTGGGGAGGGCTTTTAAATTCAACTTAATAAAATATATATGTATTCTTTTAAATCTGAAGTTTTTCTTGTATTAAGGGCATATAAATAATTTCATTTTCTTGTATTAAGGGCATATAAACTTTTTTTTACATTTTGGTTAATAAAGCCAAAATTTACATCTATTTCTATGGTTTATTGAGTTAACCTCTAGGTATCTTGTGTATTGTGAGTAATAAGCTGAAACATTCCTACGTTTGGTGATATTTAAATTTTAAGGTAAGTTTTGAACATGACCAATCTATGTGGCCCAGTATTGCTTCCGATTCCCTATTTAATCGTTTTGTAAGATTGGTACATTAGTTAGCCTACCCAAGGATAAATAATAAATAAAAATTAATATAAACTAATTATCAATGAAATAATTAAAAAATAGTGGTCTAGGTGATAAATGAATCTCAGTAGGAGTCACTTTTTCAGTAGTTAAAAATTAGAATACAGCATGCTCTTTAACTTGCTTTGACATAGCACTAGAAAGCATCTCCATACTTCCGCTGCTCAAAATACAATGGATGAATATGTATTTTAAATATTCTACCCTCGTAGAATGAAAATATTTGCAGAATTCATACCCTATATTTAAATTTATTAGTATAAAATATCACATATTTATTATTATTTCTCTTATGTTTACTAAATCAGAAAACTACCCTTGGTAAGTTTCCCAAAGAGAAACAGTCCTACTTCAATACTTTGTTTTTTTTTATATTAGAACAAACAATTAAAAATAAAAATTGTATTTCTGTTTTACTCCAATTGATTTTTCAAATTTTAATCTACTATTTGAATATTATATTGGTTGGTTTTACTACACTTTAAATATACAAATTTTGTTGAAATATTGTATTTCATATTTTATTTATGTTTTAATATTTACAATTAATAACAAACAAAACATAAGTAGATAATAAATTAGACTTGTAACGAGTTACCGAACTCGGTTACCTAAATGTACCAGACAGCTGGACTAGTTGCGCGCATGCGCGTCAGAACCGACCTTGCAGTTTGACATTCAATTCCAAATCAGTGTAGTTCCGACCACCGACCTATCAACTAGACGTAAGCTGCAGGTGAAACGTCCGTCGGTGACGAAGTTCTACGCTCACTGTAATCTTCCCTTATTATGCCATAAGCAAACCCATTAACATTTAATTATAATCGGTAATCGCGGAACGTGAGAATATAACCAATCGCGCACTCGTAATAAATATTAAGCGGTAATAAGTTCGGTTCGGTTAGAAGCCTATCGTGTACAAATGGTGACTAGTGATTTAGTGAAAGTTAAAGTGTAATAGTTTAGATATATATTAATTAATTAAGCGCGTGTTAAAAGCTGGGAGAGTCGGATTTGCAGGGTACGGCTGAAGGCAATCGGTTGAATTAGGGTTGGTGATTAATAAATTTGCTCTGGGTGTGCGGCTATGGTCGATTTGCACCGACAGTTCCAGTCACGTCTTCCACAATTTACTAACTGGGTGCAAATACACGCTGACTAGTGATTCCCAATAAGATCAAAAGGGATAACTGGTACAGTAAATGGTAACAGAAGCGAGGTTACGTCCCGGATTAAGTGGTAACAGAAGCGAGGTTACGTCCCGGAATAATTAATTTTTATTTGTTAATTTCCATCGATATTAACTCTAATAAGCAACTTTATTCATGTCCGACTTTGTAAATTGACCAAAGCATACCTGCCTATTAGCATACACGTCACTTCCGCCGGTAAAAACCACGTTTCTTATTTTTTGCAAACTAGTCACCATACTAAATTTTTGTAATTAATCTTTTACTGTATAACTAACCGAACTAATCTTTTTAATAATAAATTTTATCATAATATTAATTATACACGTTTCCCGTTAAATTTTGCCTTATATTAATTTCTACACCTAGTCCCATTTAGTGTGAGTCATAAGGTTGGTATAGTGTTTCTTTTGTTTATGATTCCTGCTTTATTGGTGAGTACATGAGTTATTATTATTATATTATAATTAGCAGTGCCTTATTTTATTCATATTTGGAAGTCAAATTACTGAACTGAGAGTCTACCAAAAAGAACTTTAAGTGACCTAACCTCTCAAAGAAAGTTTGATGTACACATAGGCTAAACATCCAGTGACACTGAATATTGTTTAATAGGCCTAACCAATTTAAGACTACCTTTGGTAAAACGTACTTGTGTTTTGTTACATAACAACACCCTAACCAATAAACTATAAACATACCAATCTATATAATTTCATTGCAAAATTTATAAACATAATACATTTAGGCCTAGCCTGCACCAGTCTGTATACAATAGTTGCACCACATCACACATAATTTTCCCACATATATAGTGTTATTTACAACATTTAGTCTGTCAAATCACCAAGTTCATATAGTGAATGTGTAACCTGACCTTTTATAAACTTTTCTACCAAAATAATTGTTTCATAGTATAACAAATAACTCAGCCTAAAATATTATATCTATCAACAACAACCCAATTTTGTGTCTCTTTGTCAGTGATTGTGCTGGATAATAATTTACTTGCTATTTTTCAAATAGTAATCCTTTTTTCATTGAAAATATTGTTACTGTTACAATACTTTAGGATAAAACACACATTAATGATACAGATTTATAGCCTACCATGTTTGTGTCATACAACTGACAGCTGATAGTACTGTTTCTTAGTTTGGCCATCCAAACAATATATATTTTACAGTGTTAGTGATATTGTCCAGTTACTTTGCATATTTCAGTGTTTCATAGGTAAAATAGGTGTTAATAATTTTTAGGCCTAGTCTAATATACTACAGTCCTTGTAATACATTGTCTGATAACTACTCATGTTGCATTGATAGGATAGTTCTGCCAATTGTGCATGTTGAAATGGCATTCAATATAACTTAGCATAGTGTTGGAAATATTTCAATAATTTTGTCAATACTGTTTGATAGTACTACAGGTGACGTAATTTTACATAAATTATTCAAAATATATACACCTTTTAGCCATTTCAGACCACATATGGCCTACACCTGGTAGTTAACAGTGATACAATATCTTGTACTACACAATGGCCTATAACCTACAAACATAACAGCTTGTTCATTACAACGCAGTGATAGACACATTAGGGCTATAAACACATATAGCCTAACTATTTTCCCTTTTTAGAAATCTAAATCTTATTTCTAATTCAACTGAATTGTAACACTGACATTTAAATCAAAACTGTATTACAACATTACAGCAAATTACAGTACTTTCAAAAAACATTGAATAATTTAATTAATCTTAAACAATTTTGAAATAGTTAAACCATACTTAACCTAATTCTCTACTTATAGATAAGATAATTTTGTATAATGAATTCAATCAATGATCACATTATTATAATTCTACAGCCTCAATATTAATAATATAACAAAAATAGTTTCAAATAATATTCAATAATTTTAAAACCACAATAACTCCAAATAAAATAATAATTTTGTTACACCTTAACAATTGACCCAAAGTAAATGCACATTAAATATTGTTCAATTTAACCAATTAATAAGCTACAACAGTTATTATTAAGCGTATTACCCATAAATAGGTTGTTTACAGCATATTATTTAGCCAAGGCATTGAAACGTCCCGGACATCTGGAGCTACGATATAAGTAACCGAACGCAGGTAAATTGTTTTGTGTGTTTATAATCTATTGTTTACAGGTATTATACTGCTATATATTCTTTACTTTTGCAAATTATTACCTTCATATTTAATTCAATTCCTACAAGCCTACCAGGCCTTTCCATTTTCAGATTGAACTGGTGATTACAAATAAATAATTGTCTATTTTTGTATTTTGTTGCTTTCAGAAATTTTTTTTTCAGTTAACAGTTTTTAGGTATTTACGTCCAACGGAATTGCAGCTAATTCATCAAATAAATATCACAGCCTACAACATTTAATAAATCTTTATATATTTTAAATAAAGCCAAACTTTTAAATAATTTTAGTAAATACTTTATATAAAACAATAGTTCAAAACAAATTTATTTCAATAAATAGTTTTCGTCCTAAACCAACAATATTAAATTACAATAAAAATTATCTACATAATATAAAAAACACAACAGTTAATAAAACTTGTCTATAACCCAAATAAACAACTATGGCCAATGAAATTAATTGGAATCTGACCGTTCCAACACCTTTCCCATTCCCTCTAAATATCAAACCTCCACACCGCAAATGGATCAGCAAATTAACAGCAGCCCAAGCTAACCAACTACTAACCTTTTGGCAAGTAACCCCAGAAGTAACTCTCGAACTTAATCGCAGTTTAATTCGTGAACAACTCGATCTTTTTAATGACTCCCAACCGACATTACCAACAACACCTACACCTATAGATAACCAAAATGATATCGCACAACAACCAACCCTAGTAAAACCTAAATCGCCAGTATCGCTCCCTTCATCAGCGTTAAATATAATAAAATTAATAAAAACAATCGATACTCGCCCTTCTGAGGCGACTCTACGAGCGTTATGCCAAATAAAACGTACTGCTTACCTATATCCCAACTTTGAAAAATTAATCCTTTTAGAACTTATACCAATCACAACAGGCCTACCAGCCTCACTTTTAGAAAAAGCTATAAATTCCAACGCCACCATAGATCAGTTTTGTAAAACAATTGTCACCGCCTTATTCCCACCCCACATTAAGCATACAGTTATATCTGATTTAGTATACAGACAACAGAGAATAAATGAACCCTTAGCTGATTTCATAACAACCGTGCGTGATATGTCTGGCTTATTAATACCGGAAATTACACCTTTCGACCAGGTCCACTTGATATTGTCCGGCATGTGCCCACAAGCTATGGCTCGATTGGGAACGGTTGATTTGCCATCAACCGTTGACGAATTGTTACAACTAGTACCACACTTGGAACGCACTTATCCTCAGCACAATAACAATAGCAACACACATCAACCCCCTAACACTCACAACCAACCAAATCACTATCAATCTTTTCGAACATTCAATCACCCACCAAACCAAACAACAGCACCGAGAACACCACAACAGTACCGACAATACAACAATAATTATAACCCACCAAATCAATATCGAAATCAATCCACGCAACAATATCGTAGATATTAACACAATATAGTATATTCAGTGTAGAAATTAATAACTCTTATGCGAAACCCAATTAAAACTACATAACATAATTAACCCAATTAATGATTAATCTGTTCTACTATTAAATAAAATTTAAATATTATTTAACCAAATAAGATTGAATACCATACTTATCGTTAAATAAGAAGCTATTTATCAAACACCCAACAGTATTTACCGTTTTCCCCCACCCAGTCTAATTATCAACCCGATCGTACCGACCTGCCTTTGCCGAACACCTGGCTCCGATCGGTGATATTAGATTATAAGCTATTTCTTACTTCCTACTTCATTCTTCTAACTTATAACAATAGCACACACCTCTAATCTATCGATGGTTTCGTTCGGTCGATTAGGTATGGCTTGGGTAATCTCTTACGAGGGCTTACCTCTACCAAACATGACGTAACAACTATTCGATGATTAGAGCCTTTTTTCAGATCCATCAAAAAAAATTTTTGTTTTCCCATTACATTTATAAGGTCTCACCAAACGTCCAGTCGTTTTTATATGTATCGCCGTGTGTGACCAGCTCCTTTTCTTAGACTATTATTTTTAATTTTGTTCATTGGATATAATATTAACTTCATTGCATCATTTTTTTTATTCTCAAATAGTTGTTATGAGCTTTACATCGGAGATATTTGGAAATGATGACGACTTTTGGAAAAAGTAGTAGGCCAACTACCAGAGAATCTTTATATTTGCATCCTTTCAAAACCTTCCTTAACTTAGAGTCAACAACAATATTTACATCAAATTTTTTTTATCCCAAGTCATCTATCCACCCACATCAGAACATACAACATTTTGTTATACTATCTACTCTCTCTTTATTATCTATCTACCACTCTGGTCTGTCTTAGTTTATAAGTTAGTTTTATATATACATCTATATACATGTACGGATTTAGTATTTAAGAACTCGTTATAGTATTTAAGTTAATTTCGAAATAAATCGTACCCACCCCTCAATTACGTCGTGCTCTACAACGTACCGTGCGAATCAATCGATGCGAGATAATCCAATCCAGGACGACGCGTCGAACTCCACGTAAGCAACCAATAACACGACGTAAGTTTACAAAAAAAAAAATGCCATATTCAAGGAAACAACAATTCTTTTCAATTAATCTTGCGCAGGCCAAAGGTAATACATTTAATTTCGTGCCTCGACTTGTACATTTTA
This sequence comes from Philaenus spumarius, assembly GCA_018207615.1. NCBI lineage: Eukaryota > Metazoa > Arthropoda > Insecta > Hemiptera > Aphrophoridae > Philaenus > Philaenus spumarius. Next base: position 14,389 of record JAGFPH010011008.1, read on the forward strand.
ATCCCAAATCCTATATTCCATCCATTCCATGTATATATTGATATTTTTGTTGTGTCTCATGATAAACATTTTTATGTTTATTAATGGTTGTCGTTTCGCCAGTTTCAGCCTACCAGCCGAAACTGTGCCCTAAATAGTAATTAAACCATATATTGGTTTTTGTGTTTTTTCTCGTTTGTGTCTTAATGTTTGTAAAATTTTTTGGTCATCTTTCTTATAAATCAATTAACTTTAGCGCAAACACAAAATTTTATATTTTTCTTCTGCACTAATCACCGCACTTGCTTTTATTATATAACGCGAAAACCCAACCTTATAACCATCCTTTACCCAACAAACCTAACAATATATAACTTCAATTTATCTCAATCATATCGCGTCATTGGTGATGAGCAATTTTGGTAATTTAATTTTAAGATAGCTTTAGTAAATTCAATAGTTTTAAGAGAAAATTTTAGTTCATAAGTCAAATAGATTACCTACAATAAATCAAAACCTATATACCTAAATACCTAATTTACACCATTACCTAACCTTTACTCTAAAAATAACCTCACCTAACAAATAAACCTAAAACAAACCAAACACCAAATAGTCCATAAATCAACCAACCTCAAAACCTCAAACTAAATTACCAAACCATCACAATACCTTACCTAAACCAAAATTCGTAATGATCATCACCAACTGAAATAAATCATCGAGAACTGCCACATATATGACTCAAAGTAAATAAGCCCAGCGGAAAATCAACAACCAATAGAGTCAAAAACGAACGTTGCATCAAACACAATTCGACGCATATATATATGTATAAAAAAAAAAAAAAAAAAAAAAAAAAAAAAGCCTACAAAAACTACAAAAAACCCATAAAAAGTATTAAATTTCGATAGCAACTGCAACATCATCATTCTTTCTTGCTGGTTATTGAGCATATATATCTACAACTTTTCTTCCTACGCAATAGTCAACAAACGAATTTACACCCATCCTAAATTATCCTTTTTATTACTAAATCCTAAATCTACATTAATCCCTTCATAAATTCAACTACAACCAATTTCTCCTAAATAATATTACTCCTTTCAAATTTTTCCTACATCAAAATATAATAATATCTCAAAACATTTCAATCCATCCCTCAACCATGCCACTTAATCCTCAATAATACTCCCACCTAAAAAACCATAGATTAAAAATATAAGTTAAGTACCAACCAAAATTAGTTATTAGTATTACATGTAAAAACCACCAAATTCACCCTATAACCTCAAACTATTCCATCACTCTTTAGCTTAATAACTTTTTAATTGTACATCCCGAACAAAAAAAAAAAAAAAAAAAAAAAAAA
>JAGFPH010011009.1:0-18403 GCA_018207615.1 Philaenus spumarius
AAATTGTATGAATGAATTAAAAGTCACACTTAAAACAATCCATGGTAATTTGAAAGGTCTTAATGATGGGTTGCATTGACCAGTATTTAATCCTAAAAACGAGAATTATATAGAATATATTGTTGGGTTAGTTAAAATTTTTCTGAATTTTACGTAAGAAATACATAATTATATACATACTAACAACACTCATAAGGCCTAACTTCGGAAGTTGTTCATCAAATGTGAAGTTTCTTTTGAGGACCACGAGACTCCTCATTACCTGAAGTTCTGTGCTGGGTGAAATATCTTCATATAGTCTTAGCTCATTTGTAACTAACCTATAAAATGATTAGGTATAAATGTCGAATGCCGAGGGCTCAACATGTCTCTGCGACATGGAAAGATTCGACTAGGGCTCTATATGCCTCTACGACAGGAATGTAGTTTAATTTGCCTCTGTGGCAGAAACTGATTTCTCTATAGCTCAATATGCCTCTGCAATAGGAACATAATGCCTCTGTGACAAGGTTAGAAAGCTAAGGGTTCAATATAACTTATTGACACAATCAGAATCTCCAGGGCTCAACATGACTGTGAGATTTCATGAAATTCTGAGGACTCAATGTGTATCGATGACAGGAACGGAATTTTCGAGCGCTCAATATGTCTCTCGGACAGGAACGTAATTTCTATTGTTCAATATGCTCTACAACAGGATCGGCGTTTCCGAGAGCTCAATATGACTTTGTAACAAAGTAGGAATGTCGAATGTTTATTATCCTGCTGTGATGGGAACAAAAATCTGAGCACTCAATATGTCTTTGTGACAGGTGCATAGTTGCCCCAGTAGCAAAACTATTAGGCTTTAAGTTTTGTATCTTATTTGATGATTTGTTAGAAAATGTAAAGCCAAAAATTATTGATTAAACACTTATTTATAAGAATCTTAAAGCAAACAAAATGAATAAGTTCAACAACGTTTTAACTCCAGAATAGCCAAAAATATATGCATTTTATTACCATTTGAATTTGAACGATTTTATTTAATTTATTAAAAAATACAATAGTTTAAATGATAAATTATATATAGAATTCAATTTCTTACAATTCTTAGTATTATTCAGTAACAGTAAATACCAGAAATTCCAAACCCTCAATATTACAGTATTATGAAGCAAGAACTGCAAAACTTCTTTATAAAAGATTTCAAACTGTCAAACGTCTTGTTCTTTAAAAAAGTAACTTCAATTAAACATCCGCCAGGAGATGAGAAAATGTGAAGCATTTATCTCAAGGAATTCCCTTTATTCATTCTTGTCGAATATTTCAGATAATTATTTTCATCGTCATTTTCTCCTATATAGATACCAATATACAAGGAATCAGTTACTTCAATAAAGTCCTATTATTCGTCAGGCGTTTTATTTGTTTTATTTATACATTTCATGTCTTTTGAAATGAGCTGAAAATATACACTGATTCGATAAGTGCATGTTTTAATGCATCTCCAACGTTGATTGACAATCCTTTATTATGCTTTGCTGGTCAGACTAAGAAACTACATGTGGACCTATTGGGACTAAAAAAAGTTTTAGCCTCATAATTTACTTATATATTCTATTAATCTTTCTATTATTGTGTTTATGTGTGTACATATAATTTACGTTTTTTTTTGTTCGAGGGAATTGCTTTAAAAAAATTACAATTCTATTGGTTACACTTAATTTTATTTACTTTAAAATAATTATAACAAATAACGTACAATACTCATATACAATCATGTGCACGGATAGAAACCTCGTCTACCTCTGACAAAACAAAGCTTGTCTCTTCACACAATAGAAATGCTGACTAAACTAACAACCGTACAACAGTCATCATTAATACAGTAAAGTGTACAGTCATTGTTTACATACTTCCTCCATCTCTAAACAAGTCATCCGGGGGTGGTTGAGCTGCGGGCGTCCTAGAAGTTGTCCTAAGAAGCTTTTTGAACACCAAGTAAAGCAGTCCTCCAATAGGGTACTTACCATACAGGGCAATGGACCCAACAAACGACTTAGGGGGCAAACGACTTATGTGACATCTATCTTCCAATCATTCCTGGAAATGGTGTCTAGGTTGATTTTTTCGAGGTCCAGCTTTTTTGTGTTGACTGAAATCTCGGGGTTTTGGTCCACTTGTAGGTTTAAGTTTGAAGCACCCAGGAATCTATTGTGTCCTCCAGTTGTTTTGGATGAATGAAAGAGTCTTCGGTATTATTATTGGGATTAATTAAGAATATACCTTTGAGAGTGACTGCGGTTGTTTCTTTAGGATTTACGATTTTTAAAGTCTCTTTGGTGGGACATTTTGCCAAATACTGATTTATTTCTGGGATCCAGTTAATAACGTTGTCTGTGATTTCCAAAGCTGTGTATTTATAGGTGTCTGTATTGTTGTATTTAATTATTGATATTCCGCAGTCAATCTTCTGGTGCGATATTAGGTCGAATGGGTAAAAGTATTTTGAATTAGTTTTTCTGTTACACTTGTTGTCTAAACACTACAGAACTAGAAACTAGCATATATTTTACCGTGGTTATAATGGTTACATATTGAGATTCATATTCAGTGGGTACAGAGTGTAATTTATAAATATTCAACTTTATTTTTTCTACAATAGGTAAATTCAGAAAATACACAATATTACCTGAATATAATTTACAGTTAACTTCAATTACACTTTTTAACTCCCACATGTTTTGCAATTTAGGTTCAATGGGTAATACTCATAGATTCTCAGTATCTCGCTATACAACTCTCTGGTTGAGATAACGCTGGGGTGAAGTACACCTAGCTTACAAAACGTAATGCATTTTACAGATCAGTTGTTACTTGTAACAACATATTGTACAAAATATTTAATTGATTTAATATATTTCGAAAGTTTTCCAATTCTACAAAATCGTTAATTCTATGATTCATCAAGTACAATTTATTTTTTAATTCCACAAAGTTTACTTCAATAATATTAAAAGTCTTATTTTATTCCCTAATAACACTACTGCTAATTGTATATTGAGACTATATTTGGTTCATAATGTTAGCCTCATTGTTTTCTATCCCTTTTAATATATTGTCATATTTTTTGCCAGTAGGCTATACGCATCTAAATTACCAGTAATAAACTTAAATGCGGATCCTAGTCCATCTATTATACCTTTTTTTGTTCTTATATTATTATTATTATTATTACGTTCTAAGAATAATACTTCTAATTTTTCTTTAACTATTTCTCTACTATGGGTAATATATTTAAAATAATTGACTATGTCTCTAACTTTACTACCATTATCCGTCACAAACTCAAATTTTTTCAGTGAGGCTGGCGTTACAACTAACACAATTCTTATCAAAATAGTTTAATACATTATTATAATAAAATTCAGCAACCAAATTATTCAAATTAAAATACTGAACAAACGTGTGGTAAGAGGGTTGTAATTTGGCTGGTCCTAATTCAATCAGTATTGTTCCAATATTTTTGAAAATGTCCTCAACTTCTGTTGTGTCGGCATTTGCGAAGAACAATAGGGACCTGGAACAGGATTCAAAGACGGATTACATTTATGAATCATAAATTTTTCCTTGGTATCTTAATTTCAGACGGATGAATTTTCTGTTTAGTATTATGGTGCTAATTACCGCTGTTTACCTTTCCTGATTTATTGCAGATATTTCTTCTTGATTATATTTTTTATTTTTTGTTTTAATTTGTTTCCGCGTTTTTTTTTATATACACTTCTGTCGGAATTTCTGGTAATGGTTCTTTATTCAGATTCCTCTTGGTTTGAATGTTTTATTTGATCTTCTGATTAAATTCCTTAATATGTTCGTAAAGTTTTTTAGTTCTCTCCCTGTGACTTATTATATAGTCATTAGTAAACTGATTTTCAATGTCAATATTCAAAACAAATTAGGGGTAATATATTATAATATTTCAAAAGTTGTTAACTTAGTAACAGAGTGTATGCTATTATTGTATGCAATGATTGCGTATTTAACATTCTTTGCAATATTATCATTCCTAAATTCTACTTGGTTATTTAAAAGTCGTATGTGTTCAATTAATGTGGAATGGAACTTTTCTATTAATCCATTAGAAGGTGGGTGTTGGATGCTAATAAAATGTATTTTGACATTATGTAACTTACTTCCATTATTTCCTTTTAACTACTTTATTTTTGAATTACTTTCAGACACTATAAACTCAGGGACACCATAATGTGCAAAGTAGTCTAAGAGCTTATCAGCGACTTCTGTGGCGTGTGCGCCTCCTACGCGATACACTTGAGCATAGAGAGAGAATGCGTCTACAATACTGAGAAATCTGTTCTTTTCTAACGAAATGCTATATATGTGAACTATCTGTAAGCGGCTTCAATGGTCAGATTCATTTCAAGTTTTAAGGGTTCTGTATCATACTTTGTCTTTAAACAAATTTCAAAGTTATTGATAAAATTTTGAATATGTCCTTTTATATTGAGCCAGTAATATTTCCTTTTAACTTGTTCATACGTTTCTTGTATGCCGTGATGGTTGGTATTGCTTACATGGTAATTATTTATTCAATTTCGTCCTCTTCAATTATATCTAGTAGTTTAGTGTTACATTTAATTAACCAAAGTTTAGATATTTTAAAGTGTTTAGCCCTGCAAGTCACAAATTTCTCATAAAAATCATCTTCAAAATAAATATTATATTTAACATTAGGCACTAGGAATTAATTAACAAATTTAATAATGTCATTATCTAAATTGTTTTCCGAAATTTCAACGAATTATCTCATTTTAGAAATTCTAAATAATTTTATTAATTTAACTTTCTTTGGCTGACAGTTTACTAGCGACAAAAAGATTTGGTTTTTCCTCGAAGTTACAACTAATTTCAGTCTGTTCCGATAGCGAAATGTGCGGCACATCACATCACTTTCCGTTTCTTTCCACAACGTCCGGCTTTCCAGTAATTTGATATAATTGATTTTGCCTGACTGGGTTTCCGGTTTGAAGTGTTGATATGCTCATTGGTGTGGGTTAATGACCTTGATTCGTTTTAGGTGCTGTGTTGTTGTGTACATAGTTTTGTCTGTTAATAAATTAGTTAAATATATTAGCAATGTTTTGGGGTTTTTGTTTATAATAATTCTGACATGGTTGATTATTAGTCGCAGGTTTACGAATTGGTAAATGCTGTTATTTAGTTGGTGCATTTTGCCGATTAGTTTGAAAGAGTTTATTATTTTTGAATTGGAAATCGTTAGTCAGCATATTAAGCGCTTCATTAAGCGTGCTACGATTTTTTTTGTCCACATTAAGTACACTATCGGTTCTTGAAGTGCCCTTAACAGAACTCGTAGTGCTAATTTTTGGGTGTAAATACATAGAATAACGTTAGCAGCTGGTTTCTTGTTAATAAAGAAAGCTATTATCAAATTTAACAATTTCTGGATTCTTTCGTAGAAAATGAAGGGCGATTCATTACTTTCCTTTCTTAATTCTGCCATTTCTAAGTTTAAGGTAAAACAATCCCTCCTATCTGAATAACTAGTCGAAAGGGTATTTTTAACATCTTCCCAAGCATAGGTGTTGGAACTCACTACAATATTTAAGGCTTGTCCTTTTAATTTGGCAAGTATGGAAGAAAACAAAAATTCGTTTTGAAAATCCTCTGGGTTCTGGACTACAAAGAATTAGTTCACTATTTTATCACAAATTGAAATAAACCTGTTGAGCATAGCAGGTTCACTATTGCACTATGGAAGCATGTCCAAGTACTCCTTTTTCAATGTAGGAGTAGTCATTGTAATTAATGATTATCTACTCAACTTATTTGAAAATTAAAAATCAAGTTATCAATTAATAAACTACAAGAGAATATATAAAAATTAGATATTTAACTAGCCTATTACATAAACTAAGTTTCAAAATTAAGTGAATATTAATTTCGTTCTTAATATTATAGATTATTTTAATATTAGTGCAGGATTTACTTACAGTGAAATCCAAAATACTTTGCTCATTAAGTACGGCGGCGTAACACTGCACTTATTTTGCACTGCACTAAACACAATACACAAAATGCTCCTTCTTCCGTTGTTCGTTATAGATATTCACCCTATAGTTATAGATATCCACTATAGGATTGATAGATTTTCGCATATATTCACTCTGCAACCGAGTTGGTTCCTTAATTAACGGTTAAAACCGACGGATGTTATATTCGTTAACTTCTTTGAGGGGTCCTAAAGACTGCGCCAGTTACGTTTTTGGCTCGAGGGAATTGCTTTTAAAAAAGAAATTTCTATTCTTTACACTTAATTTTATTTACTTTAAAACAATTATAACAAATAACGTACACTACTCATATACACTGATGTGTACGGAGAGAAGCCTCGTCTAACTCTGACAAAACAAAGCTTGTCTCTTCACACAATACAAATGCTGACTAAACTAAAAACCATACAACAGTCATCATTATTGCAGTAAAGTGTACAATCATTCTTTACATAAATTGAAATTATATATATATATAGATAGATATATAAGTTTTAGATATGTATGGGCTGCATTACTCATTTTACAATTGCCAATTGCAAATTGTTTCATTACCTGTTTTTTGTTTAGAATTTCTTCTTCCGATGCCCCCTTTTTCTCTTTTTCATCCCTCAGATTTCTTACCTCAGCTACATTTTTCTTGGACCAATTTCTGTTGTCTATTTTCATTTAGATTATTTCCGTCTATTGTATATTATCTTGATCCACGTGATCTGTTTATTCTTTTCAGAAGCAGACATATCTTGGATATTCTCTCCTTGTACTTTCTTTACAAGTATTATAATTAATTTTACCTTAATTTGGTACGTCAACTAATCATTCCTTCTTATCACTTCTACCGCGGTTTCGGACATTCGCTCATTCTCAGGTAAACACGTAAACAACACAAAAACACCAATAGAAATAAATATTTAACTCAATGTGGAGATCGTTAAAATTTCGAAGTTCAAACATATTTCACGATCGACGTGGACGTCAGGCCGGTCAGTCTCTACCGAAGCTGCTTCTTGTGTCCCTGCCATTATTTTGATTTCTTTCTAGACTTTGTCCCGTCGTTTCGGCATAAAAGGTGGTATCAAATATTATGCTGGATTGAAAACACAATTATAGGTCGTTTAGTAAATGCGGTGCTGTACTTATTCTTCTAGCTTTGTAGATTTCGTATTCTTCTAATGTATTCCTCATGTGCCCCTTCTTACGCACATGAAAAACACTCATATTAGTGTTGAAATACGTGTATGTATATACGTTATCAACAAGATGTTCTGCGTAACTTGATTTTTTTGGGGATTTAAAAGTTTGGAAGGTAGATGTTCTTTAAATCTTTTTATGAATCGGCGACCAGTTTGGAATATTTAATAAAAAGGGCATTCGTTGCAGGTTAACATACATACAATAATAAATTTTAGGTTATTCCTTTAAAGTAATTTTAAGTTTAGGCCTAACCTATAAAATTATTATATGTATGTTGCCGTTTAGGCAGGTAAAATAAATTAAATATACACACAATTATAATATTAGGTTATTATTAGACTGATGAACCAACATTTTATGTTTATTGAATATATATTTAAAATGAATGGACATTTAAGTGTGATTACCATCTTAGCTTTGATGTTATAATTAATTCTACACCTTTATTATAATAACATTAAACTTATGGAAACAGTTAATATTGTATACAAAACAAACTAATAATAAACGGCCATTGAAAGATTAAAATTATGTGTGTATGTTGCTGAGATATAATTACTCATCAGCTCAAAAGTTTGGGGACTGTACCATGATGACACGACCCTCTTTGTCATTTGTGTATAGTGTCAGTTAGTTTACAAGTTAACAATTAATTTTACTGGTAGATTAATAATATTTTTTAAATTATTTGCAATCAAACATTTCAGCGGCTACAAATATTTTGTGGTAATTTGAAAACGATCCCAAAGAAAGACTGGGGGTTTCGTAGTTTTTTTTCACATCGGTGAATATTCTGTAATTATATGGTGCTGCCATATTGTAGGGAATGAACCAACTAAACTTCTTTAACGTGTCAGAAACTGTTGTCTTGATTGTTTCACTATTTTGTGCGGGAATTAAATGTCCTTGAGTTGCTTTTATTTCTGGGTCAATATGGAAAACGCATGCTTTCTTTTGGTTGGCTTGTTGCCTGATTTTCTAATTAGTTCACTACATTGGGTTAATAATATTGCATACAAAACTTACAAAAATTAATACAGCAAAACTTATATTTGAGAAAAGAAGAAATCGATTTTATATTTGATCAATTATTGCCTTTAAAAATTCTTGAAGTGAAAACTTCTATAGACGCTATGCGTCCAAAAAATTAAATAAAAAATTGCTAGCGGTGAATCGGATTTTACCGTCGCCCTCTCTATAAGCATGTGTATATAGCAGAGTATATACCTCTGAAATGGACATTGTGCTTTCTCATTTTACAAATTGAGTTAATTAAAATAGTTTACTTGGTAATACATCTGAAATAGACATTGTGCTTCCTCATTTTGTAAATTGTGTTCCAATAGTTTACTTGGTAACACCTATGAAATGGACATTGTGCTTCCTCATTTTGTAAATTGTGTTCAAATAGTTTACTTGGTAATACCTATGAAATGGACATTGTGCTTCCTCATTTTTTAAATTGTGTACAAATAGTTTTCTTGGCAATACCTTTGAAATGGACATAATGCTTCCTCATTTTGCAAGTTGTGTTATTTTTATCTTGTCATATATAAAATTTAAATCTAAAAAATTTAAAATAACATAAACATGATTTTCTACATTCATGACAGTTTTCACTTCTGTCGGCAGTCCCACGACTGTTTTTTTTTTTTTGTTACGCTCAACAAGAACTCAAGAGTTTTTGGAATACAACTTAGGGATGAACGGCAGTCTAGAACTTACTCGAAATTCGTTGTTTTGTTTTTTATATACGAATTACGACATCGTTTACTTTACAAGCACTGTAACTATGTGCGACTAGAATTAACTGAAGTCTTGGAATCGCTTGCACGGTGAAATAATTAGCAAGACGTTAGTTTAGCAACTTAACATGCATGCATTAGTGAACTGCATCGATGTTTCCTTAATGAAGGAGTTGAAACAGAGAAGACTGAATGTAAATGATATTGTTTCTAATGTGTAGCGCAGCAGTATAAGCGAAAATATCGAATATTTTAAACGAATTAATTAAACGTACTAAATATACAAGCAATAGGCATTTTCTTAGTATCCTGCAACTGATCTCAGTTTATCCACGATACAGGAGTTTCTTGATGAACATCAGGATATTATCAAATCTCAGATATAACCTAATTAAATTTGAGCGTCATGAATTTTGGTATCCAAGTCACTTCATAAAATTAAAATAAGTACAGGACGTGATTTACCTGTTATTAGTCGTGTGACTTCCTATTCGTTATGCTGTCCTATTTACGACGCGTTTTGAGATCGCAATCTCATTTTCAAACATTCGTTACCACTTTTGAGGTATTCATATATTCTTAAAAACACAAATACATTAAATACAAAAAGTACACAACAAATACATTTTAAAGCTAGACGGATTTAGTTGGTTGGTGTACACAATCGCGTCGTCTATGTTAAATAAACTAAACAGCCTACTTTGTAAGTTAGTTCTTGAACGGTATTGTACGGTCGTTGGACTGAAATTACAGCTTATCATTGAATATATTATTGGGGTTCTGTCTGAATTCTTAGTAAATTTAGATTTTTTTCAATAGCTTTCATTCCTTTATGCAATAATTAAGAGGTGTCAAATGTAACCAAGACTTGTGTAGTTATGGTTATGGTCTTTTAAATTATGATTTGGCTTGACCTTGTTCCTTAAAGCGTTATGTAAACGCTGAGCCTGTATGTCCAATACGGTGTCACCTCTTCGTCTGAAAAAGATTCATCCCACGTAGATATTGTTTCGTATTGAGAAACTGGTATAAGAGGCTTGGGTTGGAGCATAATATGGGCTTTGAAGAGTAAGTCCTTGCAGTTAGATTCGGTATTGGGATGTTGTCCGGCCCCTTTTAGCCCAGTCAAGGAAGACACAAAAACATGAAACCTCGGAAAAAATTTGGGTAAAGCGGAATTTTTCCCCATATATAAACCACTACCAGAGGATCATTTTTACAAAAGTCCCCAAAAATCCACCTGGAGCTTCCAACTGGCGAGGACTCGTACGCCCCGCGCCATCTGCTTTTGTCGGGCCGATTATGTCAACTTACGTAATTTTAAAGATTGCAATATACCCTAAAATGTTTAATTGAGCAATTTTTTTATAACTTGTCTCATATTAATAAAAAATTGCTAAGCATGTATATATTGTAATAGAAAAGTTAAAATTTTAACATTAAATTTAAAAATACACGGAAAATAATTCTTTATAGCTTAAACGCTATGAACATTTTTGATAGAGAATATTTTAAGGATTAAAATAACGAAATAAATATGACTCTATCGCTGTTTATCTCTTAGATATTGACAAAATAAAGAAGTTTTTCAAAAATGAATTTTAAGGGGGTAGGGGAGAAGCTAGAGGGGTGGGGGACTTTTCATAAAATATTCCTTATACTGTATAATCAACTAACATCCATGAAAAAAACAGCTTTTCACTAATTACTTCTGACACAAAACATTTATTGATTGGGCTAATAGTCGCCCGTCCGTCAGTTGGCCGCCCGTAATCGCAGCCAAAATTTGCTACCTCCCCCTCTACTGCCTCAGCCCGTACGAAAATAAGCAAACCTTTACATCATTAAATTCACAATTAAATAATCTACAACTTTTATTCATGGTTCTTTCCTGTAATATTACATCCAAAAAGAGTATACGCAAAAATACAGAGTTTTAGGGTAAAAAAAATGTTTTTCCTTGCATTTACATTTATTTATAAAAAACTATTAGGTTAACCGTAAAAATAAAGAGGACCATTATTGTAGCATATATTATAAAAAACACAAGAAAAAAACATTCAACTTGATCCGATTATTAGTACCGTAGATTTAGGGGTTTTCGCAGTTATTGACATTTCCATTCTTTAATGGTTGGAGGGGAGCTACGGGATTTTTGGGGACTTTTGTAAAAATGATCCTCTGGTAGTGGCTTATCGATGGGGAAAAATTCAGCTTTACCCTAATTTTTGTATGTCAAAACCTTTATTGACTGGGCTATTTGCTGACTTTTATGTTACAGTTTGTCCAAAAAGTACTGCTAAAAACTGTCATGTTGAAGTTCTGTCTTGTTGTTGCAAATCAACTAAAATAACTCCTTTTTATGAGTTTCCTAATGCACTTTTTGTCACTTTATTGGGCAGATCTAGAGAAAACAGTTTTGTCACCCATAAGTACAACCATTGTCAGTCTTAACGCTGATGCGAGGTGACAGCTGTAGCCAACATGCAAGGTACTTTACAGTAGTTTAAGTCGACTATCGACCATCAACATATTTTCCACTTTTCCTATATGACTATAGTCTTTTATCCATTCGATCATCATCTTTGAGAAAATATCGATCAGCTGTGAATATTTCCACTCATCTTTTTGCGGCCAAACATTTTCTTTACAAATCATTTTCCATGAGCATTGTGCTCTATTTCTTTTATTTAAATTAACCTCACATATAATTTGTATAATCACTTTCAATTATCATTATATTTTTTATATCAGTACCTATTTATAATTATTAGCCTTATCCGGTTTAGTGTGAGCTGGTATCCAGAATTTCTCATAAATTATGCTATGTTATGCACGTTTTATTGAATTATTTAATACCAATTGTGCAGCTTTTTTCTAGGAAAAAGAATTTAGAAAAAGATGAACTCTACTATTTTCACTGTACTGTGTTATATAATACACCACTATGTTAGAATGTATATGAAAACGTGCGTTATCTGCAAAATAAGTAACTGATGACTAAAACAAGAAGAGTTAGGAAAACATTTTATCTTTGAAGTAGATATTTTTGTAAATGATCTAATATAGTTGGGTTGAAATAAACCTTTATAGTACAGGCACTTTGTATAAATATAAAGTAACGAACATTTTATGCACATCAAATCTCTAGGTCTTCATAATTAGTAAAATATTTAAACATTATTTGGTTGGTTAAGTATGAATAAATCATCAAAAGCTATCGAGATATTATTGCATTTATTTCCCAGTGGGTTTAATGCAATTCACTTGCTTACATTCGTAATGGGAGAGACGTGCCGAGCTTCAGCAAACAGACTCAGTATATTCTGTACAACTTTAATAACGTTAATTCAGTTGCACCTTGTGAGAGCCGCGCTATTTACTTTGAGTGTCCACGATAAATTAAACTCCCATGGTAAACTTGGAGGACGCGGTAACCAGAAGTTTTTCAAAGTCGTCTTTATATTCTGAAAGAACACGTTAGACTGAATATAAAAACACAAACAATATCTGCAGGAAATGAATATTATAGAAAATATAAGAGAAATAAAACTCGGAAATATAGAGTATAACGATAAATATATCTTCAGTAGTTTTGTATATGTTTTGAACTAAATAATTCAATAAAATCATTTAAAACACACAAACAAGGTAAAAGATAAGTTCACTAAACAAAATTATTGAAAGAAATCACAAAAACATACAACGTTGTCAATAATTTTACACAGTTTACTTTAAAACAATAACAATAAACCATATAAAACAACATCGAGTGCTACAAAATAATATAATAAAGCTTTGAGTTGACTAACGTTGCCAAATTGAACATTAAATAGCAAAAGAATACGTAGCAGTAAAATATTACATATTATAGGTCGCGAATAAATAAGCCGTGCTCCTGGCTGAATTTTGTTAACCTATTTAGATCCAATAATTTTATACTTTTGTAAATTGAAATCACTTGACTGCTTACTTCAAAATGGTTGCCACATGTAACCGTTGTGCGGTTTCCTTCCTACAATGTTGTAGAATATCTGTCAAACAAATTTAAAAAAACCGTCACATCGTATATAACCGTCCGCTTGTGTGGGGATAGCAAATGTAGCAACATTCTATGAATAATCCTGATTTCAGTTCAGGTGTTGGTGGCTTACCATGGTGGAAAGACTAACATTATTATGATAGCTTATGCGGAGGTAGACAAAAAAAGGAAATTTCAGTTTGTCACAAGCGCGAAGAAAGGAAATATCACCCACTACCATTTTTGTTCTAGTTGGTACCTTGTTGATTTCACAGCGTCCTAGTCAAGAATTAATTAATTCTATGTTGTTAATCTCAACGTATAGTCGTCTTGTATAGGTATTGTAGAGATGTATATTTCCATCACATGTCAGGTAACGTCAATAAATTAGGTGATGTCGGGCACGAGGTGGAAATAGAAGAGGAAAAACCCAGGAAAAGAAAATACAACAAATTCGGAAGAGTTGAATGACGTGGGGTCTTTGGAAGAATATATCGTTGCACCCGACAAACCTTTTTATTCACTGTATGTATAGAAGATAGATATTTAGATTTTACTAGATGTAATTATTAAAGAGAAGGTTCGGCCAGGTACAACAATAACTGTTAGTCCTTGTTGGGGCTTATAATTGTATGTATGTTGAAGGCTACGTACACGAAGGTGTAAATCATTCAAAACATTTTGTGAATTCCCTGAACTACGCCCATACGAATAACATCGAACGAAGGTGGCGTAACGTCTGAGACAATATACCTAAATACGGCAGGAAGACACTACACTTACTTCGGTTACCTGGCAGAATATTTATTTAAGTCAAAATACCCTCTCCCCCCCCCTGAACGATAGAATCCATAACTTCTGGTTTGCTGCAGGGAACCATAAGGTAAATTAATGTTTTTATAGTTTTTTCAATTACGAGTATATTGATTTGTATAACAAAATTACAAACCTTAAAAAAATAGCCTGAAGTATTAACTTACTGTCTCTAGTCCCAATATGTTACTAGTTTATAAACATATCATATAAGTTGGTAACACTAATTACATTGTTTTCTATAACAGAATTGCAACCCAATAATAAAATTAGGTTGAAGTTCTAACTTACAGTTTCTAGAACTAGTATGTAAGCATATATTATACATTTTTAAAAAAGGTCTTAGTTATTTTAAAAAAGGTCTTCGGTTGATGCTATATTTTTAGTTTGTAATATACTTTATTATACCACGTGTCTTAAAAGTCCCCCCCCCTATTATTATTTTATTAATGGAAATAGACAGTTTTGCTTTGGGGATTTTTTGGGGGTAAGTCGAAAATTTTAAATGAGAACCCTTATTGATTGACACCTCATTTTAAAGGCCTTGATAAAAGAAGAAGATTGGCGCAAGGCGCAGGTCTGTATGTTGACTCTATCCAACACAATGGCCAATCAAAGTTACAAATTTTCCTCAATTAAATAACATTGAAATGTTAAAGATGATACATCTGTTATTTTTTACAAGGGTTTAATCCAGTAGATCACTCAATCTAAGTTATAAAACATAGTAATTTGTATAAATTACTGGACATTCGATTGATACAACCTTGCAAATGCTTTGTTATTCATAACTGTGCATGTTTGTCGACTCCTAATTGTAAAAAGTCCAGTACCTGGGAATTCCAGAGGGTAACCTTGCTTTGAATTTTAATTTTATATGTAAGTAATTTACAAAAAATAAAATGTCAAGAAATTAAAAAAAATCACATTCTCCCTTACGTGAGTACTAAACACCTAAAAATATAGATACTTATATTCAATTGTTAAACACTGTTTAATATTTTGTAATGCGAATTTGTAGCCATTCCACGAGAAATGACAAGTTACTAAGTGTAGCTGCAAATAGCCACCCACATTTAGTAACAATATTTATTATACAATAAATAAAATAAAATATGTATTACAGCTGTTTAGGAACTCCTGTATGGAAATTGTAACAAGTGTTTTATTAGTGTAGCAACTGATTGTATTTTAAATTAATGAACACTTTTATAAAAACTAAATACAATAAAAATACACAACTTAAAACCACTGTTAAGAATAAAACCAAATTACATTAGATAAATATTAAGTGAGAATGAAAAATAATACGAATTTACGTAAGTAAGTTAACAAATATGTACTTATTAATTTAATACATTTACAAAATAAACACCACTATCTACCATGTTAATCTAAAAAATCATAAGAACATTAACAGAGTACTCAAGGTTAAAATAAAACAAAAATAATAACTTAAATTTATATGACTTAAGCTTTTATAAATTTACTTAAAATCTTTCAGTAACCAATTCTTGCTTCTTTTAGGTAAACAGTTATATCCAATTGCCTCTACAAATGATAAATTAGCAGCTGGTCTACTTCCCAGAAAAGATTTTTTGAGTGGCTAGGTATGTAAACATAAAAGGTCGTAAAAGAAGGCCTATGTTTTATTTCATATAAAATGATTCGCAAAAAATAGTTTTGGAACCTGAATCAGTGTTAGATGTTTATCATTATTTATTTTATTTTAAGCCTCTGGATTATTATTATAAATATATTTGTTGTATTTACCTTTTATGTCTGTTTAAATAATCCTATTTCTTAGGGAAATTTAAATAATATGTGAAATAGGATTATTTAAACAGACCTAAAAGCTACGGGCTCACCACTCTCAAGTATTTTAGCTGAGATATTAATCAACCAAATCGAGCAGGAATTCATCATGAACACAAATAATCCATTTGATAACAACATAACATCATACCATAGATACGTCGATGATACTTTCTGAATTTTTAAAGTAACTACAAGACAGATAAACATGTTCAAAAACTACTTGAATAAATTACACCCCTCACTCAAATTCACATGTGTAATAGAAACCAACAATAGTTTGAATTACCTCGACCTAAGCATAACCAAAGCCAACAATACGTTGGAGTACAAAATTTACAGAAAACCCACCCAAACAAACCATACCATACACGCCTCATCCAGCCACCCACACAACCAAAAAATGTCCCCTTACAACTGCCTTGTACATAGATAAAGATACCAATGAAAAAACTGATTTTAATCAAACAGATTGCCACAGTTAACGGCTTCGACCATACACTAATAGACCGAATCATAACGAAGAAAATAAAATAATAATAAATAAACAGTACAGGAAAAACAAAAGTATATAGGCAAGTATTACCGCGGAATATTTGATAATTTTGCTCAACAAATATTTAAAAAAACAAGGATACAAACTGGCATTTAAAACTAATAATAACTTTAAAAAAGGCACTTTAAACCAAAGTATAAAACGGACTGTCCTTACAATGCAAGCGGCATCTACAATTTAACTTGCGATGACTGCAATATGCACTACATCGGACAAACAGGACGATCACTCAAAACACGCTTTAAGGAACACATTCCCAATGGCAGAGCACACAACCAATCCAAGAACGCAGAACATTTATTAGAAACTGGACATAAATATAGCAATATACAAAAAAACATGCACATTTTGAACACATGTTCCAAAGGACCGAAAATGAACGTTTTAGAAGAATTCCATATTTATGCAGCTACTATTTCAAACCCAAACAGCCTATTAAACGAAAAAACACATTTTCAATCCAAGTATTTTTGACATTGTTATCAGAGCTGGCCCCCACCAAACCAATACGATCCCTACCACGTAATAACAACGCAATCAGTGCCGGTGCAGTGATAGACAGGAGTACATGTGGAATCTTATAGTAATATATAAATGTAATTGTTGAATTTTTAGACCCGTGCGTTGGGATTTATGTAAATTAAATTAATACTTGTTCCGTTTTTTTTAAATTGTGTTGTGTAATGTTTGTTGTGTAAGAACTTAATGTGATATTTTGACGTGGATTTTTAAAAGTGACTTGAAAATGCCTGATCGAAAGGCGAAACGTATGTTGTCATATTAAATATAGAGACATTAAACAGGGCTGTGAGCAGCACCATAACAGGTATTTATGAAATAGACCTAAAAGGTAAATACAATAAATATAGATGTTTATCGTTTCTTATTCGCGACAAAGTCGTTGCAACGTGATTCTTTAGAAATTATATAGTCGAAGGATCTGATAATCTGTGAATAATCTTAATCGACTTTGAATAAAAAATAATAGGTCGTAATAAAGTTATAGAATCTGGAACTTTGTTTTTTTTAACTTCAAAAACGCACAAAATCGTGATTTCTGTTACTTTTTATACAATTTGTTTATAAATTACAGTAATAACATAACAGGTAGTAATAATATTAATGTTCAAACCTGTTCATAGATTATCAATATAATTTAAATAGTGTAGTAAAATATTTCAAGCTGAAGACCTGGTAATATACCGTATCCGTCTATTAAAGCTATTGAAATCAAATTTATCGTAAAATGTTTTTTCATTTTGTCAAACTTAAACTGAAGTTGTTAAACAGCTCCTTTTCTTTTTGATAACTAAGTAGGACACATAATTTATGTTTTAAATATTGTGCCTAATGTCTTTACTTGATACTAGGTAGTCTGATGACGACGGGAAGTGGCGTAATGCTCGTAAGCCTAAATTCAACTGTAGCGAATTTAGACAACCACGCTAACTAGTGCGCCACAATACGTTAAAAAAATATACGTACGATTTCATTTTAAAATGTGTATTAAGTCTTCCGATTTAAATTCGGAATTGGAAGAAGGTACAAATCATTTTAAAAACAGAAATTAAATTAAAATCAAGAATTATAGAAATATGGAAAGCAAAGAAAATGTTTATTTACATAAGCGTTGACTTTTAATACCTTTAGATTATTTATATTTAAAAACATAGTTTAAAAAATCTTTTTGCAAAACATATTTGGTCATCATACTTGTCGTTAAATTCTCCCATAGAGTAAATATTTACAAACAAAAGAAGATATTTTGTATTATATAAAGAAATTAGATCACATGTTATGCATCAATATTTTGGAACTGTTTTAATGTGAAGTACAAAGGTAGTATTTATTGAATTTGTATGAAACAGTTTAAAAGAGCTGAGTGTATAAATGAATACAATGTTTTTAAGGTGTTATTCATGAAGTTAGTATGTATTTATTTGTTTAATGTGTAAATAAATACAGTAATTTTAAGGTGCTAGTCCTAAAAGTAGTATTTATTGAGTGATTAAATAAATACAGTAGATTTAAGGTGCAGGCCAAAAGGCAGTATTTATTGAATGTGCAAATAAATACAGTAGATTTAAGGGGTAGGCCAAAAGGCAGTATTTATTGAATGCATAAATAAATAGTCATTTTAAGGTGCTAGTCCTAAAGGTAGTATTTATTGAATGTGTAAATT
>JAGFPH010011009.1:18503-36742 GCA_018207615.1 Philaenus spumarius
TTTTAAGGTGCTAGTCCTAAAGGTAGTATTTATTGAATGTGTAAATTAATACAGTAGATTTAAGGTGTAGGTCAAAAGGCAGTATTTATTGAATGTGTTAAATACAGTAGATTTAAATTCTAGGCCAAAAGGCAGTATTTATTTAATGTGTAAATAAATACAGTATTTTTAAGGTGCTAGTCCTAAAGGTAGTATTTATTGAATGAGTAAACAAATACAGTAGATTTAAGGTGTAGGCCAAAAGTCAGTATTTATTGAATGTGTAAATAAATACAGTAGATTTAAAGTGCTAGACCTAAAATTAATATTTATTGAATGTGTAAATAAATACATTAGATGTAAATTGTAGGCCAAACGGCAGTATTTATTGAATGTGTATATAAATACAGTTATTTTAAGGTGCTATTCCTAAAGGTAGTATTTATTGAATGTGTAAATTAATACATTAGATTTAAGGTGTAGGTCAAAAGGCAGTATTTATTGATGTGTAAAAAAATACAGTAATTTTAAGGTGCTATCCCTAAATGTAGTATATTGATTTATTGCATTTAGAAATGTTGTAATAATATTTACGAAATTACTTTAATAATTCGATTGTCGATATCTAAGTCTTATTTTATTTGATCTCTTGAAATTAGTTCTGAAAACCATTAAATTCCAATGAATCAAATGTCTGATTTAAAAGAAGGAACTGCAAAACTTACTTACGCTAGAAGTAAATCTGTCAAACATTTTAAAGCAAAGTAAATTCAATTAAATACCAACCAGACTCTGAGACAATTTAAAACCTTTATTCGAGTGATATATTTTATCTCTCTTAAAGCATTCTACTTTGTTCTCCTTCAGCATTTCAATTCTTTATTCAGATCATTGGTTTCTCTGTCGTCGTGATATAACTACACTTCACAAACGTGCAAATATTCTAATTCGTAAATAAAAAGATGATTTTATTCTGTATTTTATTTGCATAAACTATGATAAAAATATATGTCGTTGATTTCTTAAAACTATAATATTGAGATTCAGGTGTATTGATACGACATGCATTAATTTACACAAATTAGGTTTCGACTGTTCAGCCATTCTTAGGTGTAGGAAATTACAGATTTTAAAAAATATTGAAATTTCCACACCTAGTTCTTAATAATTGTGAATTAAGTTGCTAAACCTTATATATAATATGTCATTATGGTTTGCTTCTAGTTTTATGGAGTATGGGTTAAGGAATATTTTTAAAACATCTTGAGTGTTATATATTACACTGTGATATATCTTGTAAGTGTAATATCTTGTAAGTACATATTACTGTACTTACAATATACGAAACTAACGAAAATAAATTTAATATGGCATTATTGACGATATTTCATTTATTACTGCCGTTAAAATATATTGTTTTCCGTTAAATTTAAGGCAAAATACACAATGAAATCTGTTTTAATACTTCGATAGTGACTAAAACGTTTAAAGCAAGCAAATAAAATTAGCAAATAGGAAACAGGTACAGATAGGATTAATTTGGTGGTCATTGTTTCTAATAATGTGAATGTACAAAAATAAGGGAAATGACGGAAAGTTTTCCTGGGGAGAATAAGTACAGAATATTAACGAAAATGATAGGAATATAATTATAAGTAGTATAATGTGGCGAGTCACAATACAGCTAACGTGCTAATGAAATGTAGTAGGATGTTATAATCGAAAATACTGTTGATAGGAGACTTAAAGTGGAATGAATAATATTGAATTTATAATAATCTCTATATATATATATGATCCAAATACAACTCACTGACTCACTCATCAGGAAATCTCAAAGACCACCGAACGGATTGGAATGCAATTTGGTATGCAGATTCCTCTAAGGCCATAGGTGTTCGATAAGAAATGTTTTCAAAAAATTTGAAATTTTAGGGGGACTTCCGGGGGATCAAAGTTACAAAAAAAAAAAAAAACCAACGAATGGATTGGAATGAAATTTTATATGTAGCTTCCTCTAGGGCCCTAGGTGCTCGCTAAGTAAGGTATTAAAAAAATTCGAAATTTTAGGGGGTTTGGGGGCTTAGGGTTGTTGGGGTTGGGGTGGTCAAAGTTACTAAAAATCCCCATAGCCTATTTAACATTGATTTGTCTATCCGTGCAAAGCCGGATCGGGTGAGCTAGTTATGTATAAACTTGAAATAAATCGTCAATTTCGGAATCATGAAATACTTAAGTACCTAAAAAATATACTTAATGTAAAGAGGAATGTATTTAATGTGATACAAATTAAAAAAGTTAACCACTCACGCACCGAGACTCTTGACGTATCTCTTGTAGAGAAAAGGAATAAAAAGCACTTTTCGGATTTTACTCCTAACGCGTGACGCGGTTTCTCGACCGACACTCCATTCCGATTACAACGGTCGCAAAGAAGTATAATTTCAAAAATAACTTAAATAATAGTAATAGGCCTACTAATTGTTGTTGTGGGAATTTAAAAATGTTAATATAAATTCTGCAATCAAAAATAGGCTATGACAAAATTGAATAGCGTAACTGAATTGTAAAAGTATAATATAACATTTTGTTAACCTAGTGGACAATTTATGCAACAGCTGGTTACGAAAGAAAAACTAAATTAGGCCATAAGAAGAAATATAACATAAGTGATTGAAGAATTGTAAAGAAAATGTAAATATAATAAATATTGTTAAAATAATCTTGATTGAGTAAATATAATTTAGTTAAGATTACCTATGTAAAAAGTGAAATAACTATTAAGGTAAAATTTAATCTAAATAGTGCTAAGAGGTGTAAAGATTATATACAAATGAAGACTGATTTAATAAATATTAAAAGGACAACTGTTATTGAAAAAAAAAAAAATTGTTCAGTACTAACCCAGGAACCAAACTGAATAGACGTAGTATATTTTCAAGGCGGAAGAATTTGTTCAGTTAGTTGTTAAAAACAAAGAACCAGAACATAATATTTTGAATTCGTAAGAAAACAAGTTGTAATTTTATAGGAAGATAGATCGAAAAAAGAAGGTAATAGTGTAAGCCAATTTATAATTCAAAAACTTCGGTAAAAGTTTAGAGAAAAGCAGTAGACAATATGTGCTTGAATTGAAGAATAGTATTTTCAAAAAAATTTAAAAATTAATAAAAAAAAAAAAAAAAACTATTAAACTAGTAAACTATTAAAATTTTCTATAAGCTAAATATCAAGCCATAATATAATTGAATTGTCTATCTACATGTTTAGTTTAATATCTATTTTAGAAAAGCAAATATAAAGGCCAGTTAACCCAAGATTAAAGAGATATTTGTGTTAAATAATTTGTATTTAAGGATACATAATACAACATATTGTTATATGCAAAAAAAATATTGTTTCATGTGGGTTATAACAAGTAACATGTATTTTTAAATTTATAAAAGTTTTTTATTTATATGTAATATTAGTGCTATTAAAGGAAATGAAATGGCAATAAGAATTATTGGATACACTAAGATGAAACAGTTCCTTTCAGCAACTTTTGCAACTTTGCGAACTTTTGATCAAATATTTGATAAACAGTTATAATTTTCGAAAAGTTGTTTTTATACATTACACGCAGCGAAGCATGGGCACGCATCTCTCAGCACGTGAATCCTGATTTGCGAACTCTCCTGGACACTATTGCTCGTTTACAGTTTAGTTGACAGCATGGGCAGGCATTGTCCATGCTATTGTAACGGAGATCTTACGCTAGTAGCCCGCATGAAAACATCAACCTCATAAAACTCATTTAAACTAGTTATTAGGAATATTTTTCCCTTGAAATTATTTTTTTATTGATATTTATATTTTTAAGAATAATTTGTATTAATGTGTAACATTATTACAAAGTGAAACAATAGTTGTTTCGTTTACATTTATTTTGATGGAAGTGTTGTTTTTTTATTAAATGATTAAATGATTTAATATTGTACAGCAGTAACTGAATAATAATATAAACCCTTTAGGAAAAATCTTTAAATTCATTTTTATTAATTAAATGAATTAAGGATTGAGAAAAATAAGCCCTAACTTTAGTTTACAGAAAACATGAGAGCATTATTAGTGCTTTACTATCTATCATGTCCTAAATTCTGATGTATAAGTACTGCAGTAATTATTTGTAGAGTATATTATTTTATTTTTGAGAACATAACAATTCACAATACAATTTAAAAAATGTTTTAAAAATTGAAATAGCACAGCAATACACGTTAGAATAAAACTAATGTAATGTTAGTTTTTTGTAGTTTAACTTCATAGTGGGGTTTACTTAAACATGAGGTACGTTACTGAAATGAAGAAATTTGGATCTTGAATTAAACACTGAGACAAGGATATTCATAATTCAATGTGGTAGTGAAAAGGAGCAGATGTAGTTAGGTCAGGTAGTAGCGTGGCAAGCCTATATAAGGCCCATGCTATCAACTAAACTGTAAACGGACAATAGTATGGGATTTAGAAGGTTGCGCAGAAAGAAGCCCCTGGATTTAATTAATTCATGTTATGGGGTGAAACCAATGGTGTAATGTGATAATTAAATTACTAGATGAGTAAATAGCCTCTGTTGTAATAACATGTCAATAAAAAAAAATCTTTACTTTAAACAAATTATTTGTATTCGTTTTCGATTTATATATTTAATTGTTTTCTTCATATCTGTTTTTATTTATCAATATGTAACGTACTGAGGTTTATCAATAATCAGTAAATCTAATAGTTTAGAACGGGGACCGTAGTAATTGGACCGGAGGGCAGTAATTTATGCACGTTTAAAGTTTGATATGTTCACTAATGATATAATGATTTAGTGTACGCTGACGATTTGAAATATTTTAAACATATTAAAACTAGTTATGATTGAAACATTTTGAAGGAAAATTTAGACAAATTATTTATTTGGTGCGAACATAATAACCTTCAAATAAATATTTAAATAATTTGCGTTATGTCATATTATACGTTTTTACATCCTTAAATTAATAATTTTATTATAACATTGATTTGCAGTTATTGAATAGGGATGCTAAGTTCAAGGTTTATGGGTTCTTATGACACATGATTTAGTTGCCATGTTGTTAATATGATAAAAATACCTTATTCCACTTTGGATTTTATTTGTCGGTTGGGAAGGTACTTATTATAATATTATTGTTCTAAATTTTAATTAATAGTATGGTTAGATCAGGTTTGGAATTTGCTTGTATCGTTTAGTCCCCATCAAAAAAATATTACATAAATATGATTCAGTTTGGTTAAATTTATCAAAAGATGATACTCAGTTCAGAAAACATTTTGTATATTGTTCTATATAAAAATAATTTAATAAAAAACAAGTTAGGGCTATAAGATATAATTATTATTAGGTTATTTTAAGTTAATGCGTTAGCACTTCGGAGAAATTTGCCTAAACTATGTTTTTTGAAAGGGGCTATATGCGGCCTAAAAAGGATCATCAGTTCCTAGAACATACATGATGGCGTGTACCACATTACATGAGACAAATCAAAAGAACATTTAGTACAATAACACTACAGTAGTTTTTATTTATACTTTGGAATACAAAGTCATTTGTAGTAATTATCTGGTAAAGGTGTAGAGCAAACGGCAGTTTCTTCAGGTTTTGACCAATAACTTTAGATTATACTATGTAGCATAACGTTACCTACTTTATGACTGTTTTCTTGTCTATTATGAGTCTTTGGGGTTACAGTTTAATAGTGGTTGTCTTCTTGAATAACACAGCGGTCACACTTACTGATATGAAATTAAAAGTATCCTCAAATCATTTTGATATTGAAGAATAAAATAAAACTTTGGCCTCTATTTATAATGAATCACTGTTTGCCAATTATTTAAAATTGTGTTAAAAAAATTGTAATGCAAGATCTGACGTTTTAGTAAATTAGTGCAAATGTCTGTTATGCAGATAACATTAACATAATTGCAAGATCTGTTGGTCCTATGATAGACGTATTTCTTAAAATTAAAAGGGGAAAAAAATAAATTGGAATTCACTGAGGTGAATACATAACTGCGTGTATGGTATAATTGCAGAGACAACAAAATAACGGCATTCAATAAATAATAAGTTTGCAGTAGTAGTAGACTCATTTACTTATCTTGACTTTGTTGTAGTCAAAATAACATGACTAGTGACTTTCTTAGTATTGTTATGCTTACAAATACATGTTACTACAGCCCACAAATAATTTTTCTAATAAAATGGATTCCTAATAAAATTCAGACAAATAATTATATACAAGCTTTGATTCTACCAGTATTTATTAATGACCCGGAAGGGTATGTGCTTTCAAAAGAACAACCAAATTTCTTGAAAGGAAAACATTCACCAAAATATAAGAAGCGTTGCTTGAGAATGGTGTCAGGAGGAGAAGATACTATGAATGAAGGAACCAATTGAGGCAGCTTTGGTCTCATGAGAAGGTCAGGTTATATTGTACGAGAAGACACCCTTTCAAGGAAAATATGATTTACTGAAAAAAACAGAAGGATCGGATGGATCAAGAATACCTAAATTGCGGCAGTGTACAGATATAATGATCATTTGAACATTATCTTGGCTGAAGGAGGGAAATTGTGTAGGATTAAAGACGAGCTCCGGGTTGTAGCCCCACTGGTTTAGATGGCCCGACTTTAGTTCTGCTTTAACCCTAGAATCATAACCATGTGTTAGGTGTGACACTAATCAGAATCATTCTTCTGTAAGATTACCAATGTTAAAAAAAATAAAATTTTGCTTAAAAACTTTATTTTTACTACTTTAAATGGTAATAAATACAATAATATAACATTTTAAGATT
This sequence comes from Philaenus spumarius, assembly GCA_018207615.1. Taxonomy (NCBI): domain Eukaryota; kingdom Metazoa; phylum Arthropoda; class Insecta; order Hemiptera; family Aphrophoridae; genus Philaenus; species Philaenus spumarius. The sequence continues at coordinate 25,352 of JAGFPH010011009.1, forward strand.
TTTTTGTTACCTAAATTTTATTTATAGATTATTTTACACCGTTTCGCCTTAAAAACCAAAACAGCACTGTGTTATTTGCCTCATCATTTTTTGTTTACTTAAAAAAAGTTTTTCAATTTTAGTTTGAAGTACATGAATATCCACTTTTTCTCATACAATTTTAATTCAAAATTATAAAAAATACATTTTATGTAATGTTGAAAACACTGTTAGCACTGACACTAATCCTAATCATTCGTCTTACAGACTACGGCATGAAAACAAAATGGAATAACTTCAAAATATAAGATCATTCTGTGCTGAATTGAGGCAGGGCACTGTCAGTTGGCAAAGGGGAGGATTAGAATGGGGGTAGACCATGTCTACTGCATTCCAACATAGCTAACCACGAATTTCAGAGAAATTGTGTCGTCTGTCAGACGAATGATTATGACTCTAGGGCTGCACCTCTTGCAAACGAAACCACGCTCATTTCAGTCAATTAAAAGTTAAGAAAATCATAGACGGAAATCAATGAACAAAGTTCTTCTCGTGACCTTGCGTGATGACAAGTTCTATCCATTCAACTATACGTGACCCGTCCTGGGACTGTATCAACTTTGATTTGCTGCGCTTAAGTTAGAGAAAGTTATGAACAACTTTTAGTTAACTTTCGCATTAAGTTGTCTAATACAGTGCGCATGATCTAACCCCAACCAATCTTTAAGCAAGTTGTATTAAGTGTTATTTGTAAGTTGTTCATCATAACTTAAGTAACATCAGAATGTTTTACTCGAATTCTGTTATAATAAGAAATAATCAGAAAAATGCCAGGTACTTTTAAAAATTGTATTTGTGAATTTACAATCCAAGCGACAAGTTTCATTACGCTCAGTTTGCAATTTTGTACACCTCTCACGCACGCACACGCACTAGCGATCTGCCCGATCCTAACTCATTATATAACATTTATTATCAAAAATCGTAATGAATGATTTTAAATTATAATATGAAATAATGAATTCCAATGCTCGAATGACTTCGAAAATCAAAACAATTTTTTTAAATATATATTCTGGTTGTATAATTTATTATATAATAAAGTATTATTTATATAATGATTATATTATTATTGCATCTTTATTGTGTGTGATTTAACCTAATTAAGACTGGGGAGCAGCGTATAGCGCAATAACTAGACTTGAACCTATGCAACTGTCTGAAGATGAAAATTGTATGACACTTGACTCCCCTTTACTTATTAATGAAATAAAATAAAATAATACATTCAACAAGAACAAACGATAATTATTTTCTTAAACAGTTGATAAACCGATGCCATAAATAAATAGGACATTTATCTCTTCACAGCTGCGGCAATTAATTACAACAATTATTGATAAAACAGAAAATGTCTCTTTAATACTCAACTGAAATGAACTTAAAACTGTCACCCTCGCAAACAATATTTTACACTAAATCTGGCTAACGGGTTTTAGGAGTATGGCATTAACAGTTAAATAATTAGAAGATACATTCAACTTTGTATAAGAACACAGAGAGTTTTAAAGGAAAAGCCCACATTAAAAAAATCACAATACAGCTCGAGTGGAATTAAAATTAAAGGACTCTTAAAGCTGATTTTTTGTATATCTTCGCTATTTCTATATTATGACAAAACCAAATTTGTGTATGTTTTATATATCAACTTTTGATGGAAAATGAAAGCGTAAGAAATAAATTACTATATTTACGTTAGTTAATAATGTGTAAATAGGAACCATTATTAGAGGCTATGCTGCCCACACGGATGACAAAAACACGAGGTACTATACTAAAAACTAATAAGTTTAGACAACTTAAATTTAATCCACCCTTATTTTAGACCCTTTTAAACAATATTAAAATATGTTTAAGAAGTTTTTAACACAAACCACTTTGTACTGATTTTAATAAACGTATGAGAATTTATGTTTTAATGATATCAAACGTTTTTTATTTAAATATTTATTTAAAAGATTAAAAATGGGGTTTGAATTAAATTTTTGTTTATCATTTAAGACATTATCAGGTGTGTTTTTTAGGGCTTTGTATATTTCATACTCTTCAAGAGTGTCCATTTTGTGGTTTTTATCCATAATATGTTCGGCGAAACTCACACCCTTAAACCACACCCTGTGTAAAGAGCTGAAGCAAAATGGCATTACTCTTTCTTATAAAACCAGCAATAGACTTGCTAAAGCCTTAAACACTAAACAAAAAACCACCAATAACAAATACAATTCAACTGGTGTTTATAGACTCAAGTGTTCCACTTGCAACGATTTTTATATTGGACAGACGGGACGTTCATTTAAGACAAGATTTCGCGAGCATGTCCCTAAACCCAGGGCCCTACTACAGAAATCGAGTTTCGCCCAACATATTATGGATAAAAACCACATATTTAATAGAATTGACGAAAATATGGATATCTTGCACTTCTGCGATAAAAACCGCAAAATGGACACTCTTAAAGAGTATGAAATATACAAAGCCCTAAAAAACACACCTGATAATGTCTTAAATGATAAACAAAAATTTAATTCAAACCCCATTTTTAATCTTTTAAATAAATATTCTGGGAACATAGACATTTTGACAAAAAGTGAAAGGAGGGAGGGGGACTGATAATGTGCCTTTCCAAACGCTCGGACTCGGACACGCAGTGTAGGACATGTCCTTTACGGATTCACTACTGAATGACGATATGACTTTTACCTTTTTTAAAACAAAATTTTTTAAACGTTTTGTGATGTTTTTTGTGTTCGTATAGTGTTATGTGTATTTCAACGATGTTCAGCTGAACAGAACTTTTATATAAGTGTAAGAAGATTTGAAAATGATCTGAAACAAAAGATCGAAACCGGTCATCTAGAACAAAGAACAGGAATAGGAATTTACGTTTTCTAAAAGGTACGTACCTAAATTATTATTCGTACAACCTATTCCGGAGGCTAAAATACCTAAAATGTATAAAATAATTTCAGACCTCAGAAACTGTTTGTTTAAGAGTATATTTCTCGCCTGAAACTAAGGACTTTAGGTATTTCCTTCATGGTAGTTCTCCTTGAATCAGGATTTATGATGTCGATAAATTTTTTGAACAAAAATACAAAATCTAAGTAAGATGAGATACAAATATACATACAATATATATCAAATTGTTTGGAAGAAGTGTAGAACAATAACACAACAACAAAATACATATTTTTGCATACAATGTGATCATAAAAGTAGAAAATCAGTAAATAAGCATTTTCATGATGGTTTTATAATACTGTTCCATGTATTTAGATATTTTATTTTAATTTCGTGTTCTGTAAATACACCCGTTCAGTGATAGTATAAAAAAGTAGGAAATTCACAATTTCGATAATTTAGGGGCACTAAATTAAAACGAGACAAAGTACTTTTTTTTCAAAATTATCACTTTTAAATAATCCAACACTTAATGTACTTTTATAGTTTTTTAAAAACGGCTTCCACCGCCAGAAATATGTCTTTTGAAACAATATTTAAAAAAACAATAATAATTTAATTCGGTTTGAAATATTAGGGTTTTAGTAGAATCCAAGTGTCCAAAGTAATTCTTTTGTTAGGTACAAATACTGCACGGTGGTCTGTCGTGGCATGTTATGTATAGCAACCAAACTAACCTAGCTGAAGGTATAGTATAAATCTCATTGTACGTTTTTTAACAAACTGTCGCAAGTTTTACAAATTTCTAAAATGTTGAATTTTATTGAAGAAAGCCCAGATCTAAATATATTCAAATAAAAAGCCAGGAGTATTGTACGTTCAAAAAAAAATACAATATACTAAAAATAAAGTTTTATATTTTCAGCAGTTTCAAAATTAAGGAAAACACTTCATGTTAATGTTTTTTTGTTATTTTTTTTGTAAGTCAAAACAATTTTCAAAATATAAACTTTTTATAAATATGTAACAATAGGTACCTATTATTTAAAAAAATCCTCCGAATTTTGAGGCATTGGATTTAAAAATATAATCGATTATTATCCAACTTAATTTCAGTTGATTATATATATATATATATAAATTTAAAACATATGATATACAAAGTAAGGTAACGTAAGTTACGATCATATCACGTTCATTATACAATTATTTGAAAATAACACACTTCTCGTTAATAAACTATATTATTTAAAACCCATAAAATATACATTTTATTTCTGTTAATATTTTAAATCAAACTAACAGTTATTTCAGAATCACTTCGAATAAATACAAACTATAGACATTCATTTTGTTTTAATTAAAATACATTTATAACTTTAATTCATATTTGAAACTGCTAAACTGTAATAATGAGTTTTTTCTGTTACGTCATAATATAATTCTGAAAAAGAATACAACATTTTAATTTAATTGGAAAATAAAATAAACAAAACGTTATCCCCTATTTAATATATGTTGCTAATTTATATTTGTATGCTCGAATTAATGCAATGTGTATAGTATACAGAGTGGTTCAATGCCCCTTCGTAATTTTAAATATATTAAACGTATTAACTCCAAACTTACAGGAAGTTTTATTGTTCAAATTCTGCACCTTTTAGAGGGAGGAATTAATATTACTCGGGGGGGGGAGGGGGGGGGGGGGGGGGGTTGAAACTCAACAATTTTAAATAGTAACTTTTATTATGTGGACCATATTTTAAAGTCCTCGTTGAGATGAGAAAATTGGTGTAAAGTAAACCCCTCTCCAATACACCAATCCAAAATGGTGGATCCAAGAAGTTCAGATTTTCCATTTGTATACGTATTGTATTCTAAATACAATTATTAGATGTGTAGAGAAATTTTAAGGTAAAGAAATATTGCCCAATTGTTTAATATACATTAATTATGATTTAGAAAAAAATACCTCAAAAGAATTTTTGTCATATTTATGAAATTGGGGCCAACTCAATACCTAAATCCTAATTAAAACTAATTATGATTTACATCATCAAAAATTATAAAAGTAAAAAATGTATGAAATATATTAAACCGATATATATATAATAATAATAATATTAAATATTACCAGTTTTTCGTCCTTCAAGTGACTAATATTGGTCATTAGAATGTTACGACGCTTTTCATGTCAAGTTACACTTACACATTAAAAACATAGAAACACACGTTTAAAAACACAACAATTACAACACTTTACTAAACCATTTTATTTATTAGAATAAATATTTATATACATACTTCAAAAATATTTTCTTTATTTTTCCCCCGCTTACACTTCCTCAGCAAAGGATATTTAATTAAATTACAAGTGAAAAAACATAGACCCAGAACAGAAAAAACTGAACTTCCGGTCTTGGTCTATGTTTTTTCACTTCCCTTGCTGAGGAAGTATGTAAGCGGAAAAAATATATATTAATAACAACACCACTGTAAGCTGCAAAATAAGAATTGAGATTGTTTTCAATGTCGTATACATGAGGTATTCAAACTGTTAATTCATAATTGCAGTAAAACGGTACAAGTGAGATAACATCGACCAATATTTGGAGTGATCTGGGTAGCTCAGTTGGCAGAGCATCACGACGGAAACGTGAAGGTCCCGGGTTCAACTCCCGGTCTTGGTCTATGTTTTTTCACTTGTAATAAAGTATTTCAAAAAATATGGAAAAGATGCATTGTAATAGATCTACACTAGTTTTGGCAAGATGTAGTTAACATTTATTTCGGGGATTGAGACAGTCATGAACACTTGCAAACCCATATTCATAGCCATGTAGTTGTATTTGTTTCCTATAAATAGAAAAAAATATGACCTTTTTATGTCAGTTGTGTTATTTGTTTGAGGTCTTCCAAGATCTGGATCCCTTCGTTTAGTACATTCAGAGGAAATGCTTTGTCTCAATTTCAATTTATCCCAAGAGTCTAGAGGGAAAAGAATTATTTTCTAAGATTTCACAAAGAAATAAACACACAATGACCGTTGAGATTAGCCACAGTAAGAGATAACTTATAAATGTTTATATCTCATGTTATAAGAACATTCTGAGTGTAGGGTTTATTATGTGTTCAGAGGTTAACTGCAGGCAGATAGTTGTCGTCATAGACTATAAAATAGAGAACGTGAGTAATGCAATAGAATGTTTTCTACTTCTGAAGCATTTTTAAAACAGTACCGGAGCCTATATACACAAATCTAAAAATTGATCCAAATAACTGACTTAGATTTTGGCCTAACATTTTCCCGATTAAACCGAAAGCAAACAGTACCTTCGTGAACAAGTCTGGCATAACTACTTGGTGACCGGTATAAGCCATTTTGAGTAAATTCGTAAAAAAACTCATTTTGACCACCTCTGTATGTAAATAAAGAAATCTGCAGAACTAAAGGTAATACAATACATGTTTTACAACCACAGTATTCGATACCTAAACTAAACTCGTAGCCAATAGATCAGTAACATTTGTTGCGATAAATTTCAACCGAAACGAAAATGTTATTTGAGTTTTGAAATCGAAACGAAAGATATAAGTATTTACAAATCGAGGTATTGTGTTAAACGAACTTAATTTGAGGTTAAGGATTTTGCTTAAAATCTATTACCACATTTTTGTGTATTTTAGTAATTATGGTTGAATCATGGACTAATGCTTATAAGTCGTAATAAGCTGCAGTTAATGAAATATTTAGGTGCAATTTGAACAAAAAAGGTCCTACGTGCAACGTCCTACATCCTATGTTCCAGGATAATTTTCTTTGACAATTTTCGATGGCTTTAAATTCCATTCTAATACAATATTAACACTAGTTTTGAAATCAGTGCAGCTTTAAAACTGCCTTGAGTTTTATTATAATGTAGTAGAAATACTTAGTATTAGATGGAGAATTAAAAATAACTGGATTTTTATAGGTTGATTGTTTAGAAAATGAAGCAACATTATAAACTATATTCTCACCCCCAGGGCTTTTTAAGTTCTTTACAAAATATTTGTAATTTTATTTGTTGTGAATTTTAAGCTTGATAGTGTTTATAGCGTGAATATTTAAAGCATTTCATTATTGTGAGTTTCTTGAGTAAAATAAAGAAAATTTTGTTTGGTCACATCATAATATACAAGATGTAGAGATCAATCACTTTGAAATGCACGAGTACTTTGAGTGAAATTCAGGCTGTAATACTAAGATCAATAATATTATTAAGATATATTGTGTTACAATGCGTCATATGTTTTCATAACGATATTGAAATTTTAAATAGCACCTAAGTTTAATAATTAATTCTGATAAGATATCTGGTGGGTAAAATTTATATACATTATTCCAGGATTTACAGGAACTAGTCTACTAGAAGCATTTATTATTTCTCAAAACAAGTTAAATGTGACTTAATATACTACTTTTCCTTTCAAGGCCTTATTTATTAAGGCTTAGAGCTTTGACATATTTTTCATAGAGATTTTAATTCCTTAACAATATCCAAAGGTGAGTAGACTTTGTCTTGCAGAAACCATAGAGTAACTTAGTTGCATCTTGAATGTAGTTTATTTGATGATGTAAATGTACTTAATAAAGATAGTTAAATACATATTTTTATTTATACAAACTATTTCTTCGTCAAGGTCTGAAGTTATCTCTTTCTAGTAATGCATGTATAGTTATTTTAAATTCTTTGTATTTAGATTCACTGTCATTTTTATCAAAATCTAACCTATTTTTTTAATTTTCAGTAAGTAAGACATTTTATATACACCAATTGCTTGCGTTAATTTTAAAACTATGTTTATATTTATGTTGGCCTTTATGTTTAATATCTCTGAGTCAAAAATAAAATACACTCAAAAGAAATAATTAAATAAAAAAATAATGTTTAGAACCATTAATTTAGGAACTAACTAATCGTCACCGATGGCTATTAGGATATGTTACAATATTAAAATATTGAAGGAGGTTGCTCAGGATATTTTGTTGTTTATAACTAGGGCTTATACTCATTTATTTTGTTTTTACATGTGATAGTTCTTTCTATTATGTTGTCCGACATTATTAGGACCAAATACGAGCGGTATATATTTCAGCTTTTGTGAGGTAAAAGATATCTAGTGCTTCAAATATATATAAGTAAGACAAAAACATTATTTTTTTGGCAATAGGAGTTAACCAACTACTGAATAATGTATAGTTCCTTAAAAGAGTTTATCTAAAAAACATTTAGGACCAAGCTAAAGTGTTTATAAGTCCGCCTCTGTAATGTATAATAGTGTTATGAATTTTTTAATCTACATAGTTTAGAAAAGTTGCTAAATAAAATTTTTGTTTGCGCTAAACTATTACATTCACATATGTGAGAGGGGCATTTCTCGACAATGTTTTTTTTTTACGATTTTACAATTTTCTATTTAATATCTTAATGATTTTTGTGTTGTTCCTTAGATGAAACTACAAACTTGGTATAGAGAATTTTGCAATTAAAAGACTTTTATTGAATTTAAAGTAGCTCTTTCAGTAAAACTTGTATACTAGATGAACAAAAAATCTGACTTTTAAGACAAAAAAAAAAAACTCATCTTCATGTCTTAAATGATTTAGGAGAAAAGTGTACCTAAAGTGCTCCTAATTAACGTGAACAAGGATATGTCATCCCCCCCCCCCCCCCAACTTGTTGGTTCCGAAACCAGAATGGCAGATTATAAACCCAGAAAATTATTTTTTTATCTTTCTATGAGTCTTCCTTGTTCTGTTACATTTGGGTTATTTCCTGGTGCTTAGTGATGGACATTTTGCTGCTAACACCTCTAGCTTAGAACATTGAAATACGGCAGATGTATCTGTCTGGACCACAAAGGGTAACATCCTGGTGGATACTACGTGGTTCGAGAACTTCATCGAAAAGTCCTCCAAGTGAGGCGGTGTCTTGTCGAACCTGTCCGTATTGAATAAAACTCTGGGTTTATCAATTAAAAAATAAGAACATAACCAAATGCTTTAAAAATGCTTTTATGATAATCTCAGCAGTTAGTTTGGCATATAACCATTAGTCCAACTTAATTAAGCTATGTTGATTTGCCTTAATTTAAAATATTAAATAATTTAATTTAATAATACTTGAAGAACGTAGGCTAATTAAACAGTGATTCAATATAAAGTACTTAGGCCTAATATAGATGACCTATATGGAACAATATCGACGTATTGGGTATTTGTCCCAAATAGACGTTTCCGAAAGATTCTTCACAAAGTATGAAACTACATCATAATATGGTTTTTAATTTATGTGTAATAGTAAATTATTTATGTTTATGTTTAAATTTTCAACTAAAATATAGGATTCGTTAAATTATCTGCCTGACAGTTGTACGGAGGAGTAATCATAATCGTGTAAATGACTGTATCTTTATTTATTTAATAATAATAATAATTAATTGAACTCAAAAACTACTTAACCTATTTTGAGCAGTCTTATACCTAATGCATGTTTGGATAAACTGAGTTATTTTTCATCACAGGTTTTTTAAAGAGAAAGCGCAATGATTCACAAAAAGGAAACAGATTTGTAAAATATTGACAGTTTGCTTGCATTTTATACTTTACAATAAGAGAAACAAATTTTTCAGATGAAAATATGTAAAAATCCTAGAAAGGATATGGGATATATTATTTGCAAAGTGAATGAATATCTATTGCACAGCATAATCGTTTCTTATTGCAATTTGCGTATTAATGATGTTCTCTATAAAACTTCAAGATAAACTAAAATCAATCTACACCATACAAAAAAAACGCTGTAATTTTGTTCTGACTAGTGCAACATCTAAAATAAATAGTACACAGTGATGCTACACTACCAGAAACACAATAACCTAAACCTTCCCCTAGCGTTATGTTGGTATTCCTGGAACGTTAATGGAATGAAATATCCGAGGTAATTGGAGCAGTAGAAATAGGATAAAGTTTGTCTCTGCATTTACACCGTGACTGATTAAGTTACATTTATCAGGGCATGCGAGTATTGTGCGATTAATAAATAGACATTTTGAAATCTTTAAATTATTTTTTTATCATAATTTATTCTTAAAAAATTAAATTTCGGTATCTAAATCATTTTTCACTCCACCTTAGAAGCCAACGTGTTATGTGTCACTAACTGCATTTACCATTTTTTAATATTTATTTAGAAAGAAAAAGACATATTATACACTGACATTTATTTAGTCATTGGTAATATTTTGTACAATTTTGTTCACCCTACAACATCAGATTTTACTGTAAAAAATTCTACCATGTTTGCGCAAATGATCTTGACCTGAAACCGGTTTGAGAAACTAAACGCAATGCTTACCATATTAATTTAATTACTATTTCACAGGACATAGGCGACTCCTTTACATCCAATCAACTTGGCAACACCCGTCGGTTGTAGTTAAGGGGTTTCATGGGGTGCATTGGTGTCAGTTTATTTACAGAATTTAGCATAAATAATAATGGCACGGATTCTTTCGGTGTATGATCTTGAAACAAAAACCTTTTGAGTAAAACCAACAACGCTGGTTGCAACATTGAATGGCTATTCCACGGGAAAAATGACTGAATTCTCTACTCGATACTATCTTTAACTTGACAACACACCTTAATTGTAGTTAAGGGGACTCATGGGTAGCATTGGTCAGTTTACTTACAGATTTTTGCTTCATTTTAGCAAGGATTCTTTGGGTTTATGATTTTGAAACACAAACCTTTTGAATAATAACAACGACGCTGAATGCAACATTGAATAGCTATAACTCCATGCAACGAGAAACAGATGACGCCATTCTCTTCTAGATACAATCGTTAACTTGGCAACACACATTAGTTGTGTTTAAGAGATGTGCCGGGCTTCTCACTTTTTAGAATTTGGTGAAATATTGGTTTTATGGCAGCTTTTAGTTATGTGATTTGATATTTGTTAAAACGCAGTTTTAAAACTATTCAAAGTTGAATATGACTTATGATTATGTATGGAGTTCTACTATGATTTCACTTCCCTGTTCTCTGTAAATGCTACAACCACCGACAACACGTTATTGTTTTCGTTAAATTCACACAACCACAGACTGTTTTCTTTAAATTTATACAACCACCGACAACAAGTTATTGTTTTCGTTAAATTTATACAAATACCGACAACACGTTATTGTATTCGTTAAATTTATACAAACACCAAAAACACGTTATTGTATTCATTAAATTTATACAACCACCGACAACACGTTATTGTTTTCATTAAATTTATTCAACCACCGACAACACGTTATTGTATTCATTAAATTTATACAACCACCTACAACACGTTATTGTAGGCCTATTCGTTAAATTTATACAACCACCGACAACACGTTATTGTTATCGTT
>JAGFPH010011010.1:0-36731 GCA_018207615.1 Philaenus spumarius
ATGTTTAAAAATAAACAAGTTTATGTTGTCAATCTAGCATCGCGGCGGCGGCCGCACGGGGTAGCACCATGGTAGCGATCACGGACAGTAATTCAAAGGTCGCGCGATCGAATCCCGCCTAGGACTATCATTTTTTTATACGATTGACGTAGGTAGAATATTTTTGTTTGTTTTGTACTAAAAAGTAATAAATAAAATGATTGAAAACAATATTATTTTGACTACAGTAAGTTGGGAGAAAGTTTGTGTCAGTTAACTGATACCGTTTATTTAGGTTAAATATAGTTTGTGGTTTACATTTTGTAGGTCAAAAATAGCTCATGTCAGACGTTTTTTAGGTTAAATATAGTTTGTGGTTTACATTTTGCACGTCAAAAATAGCTCGCGTCAGACGTCTTTTAGGTTAAATATAGTTTGTGGTTTACATTTTGTAGGTCAAAAATAGCGTGTCCGACATTTTGTAGGTTAAAGACAGCGCGAGTCCATCATTTTTGTAGACCCATAGATCATCGCTACAATCAATTCAGCAACGCATCTCGGATGTAGGCCGATAAGAGTAGGCCTACATGTTTGCTCTATCATCTCGGGATAGCAACTAATATCGTCACTACAAAAATTATTTACTAGAAAATGTAGAGGGTTCAAATTTGCTTAAACGGTAAAATAAATATGTTAAGATGGTGTCATGTCGGATGTTTTATGAAATATACTATTTAGTTTTTAATAATTTTGTTCCAGATATTCTACAAAACCAACCCACCATTATTTCCGAAATTACGGTAGTTATTTTGCCATATCATATGAGCATAGTAGTTTTAAAATCACTCTTATCTATAGGCTACTAATATTATAAAGAGGTAAAGATTGTTTGTTTGAATGTAGGGGGTAATCTCTGGAACTACTGAACCGATTGAAAAAATAGTTTTCCTAATAAAAGGTAACACTATCCCAGAGTAACATAGGCGCTCGAGTGAGAACATTTTTTATTTCAATATTTGTAAATTTAGTCGGAAAAAATCTTAGGTTAGGCCTAGACTGATGAATCATCACATTTATTACCAAAGCAACCAATTGAATAAAATAATAGATAAAACAGCTGCTTGCCCCCAATATTTCCATTAACAGCTGATTTTAAACTTTTCAGCAATTATTTAATTAACTAACTTTTATGTTAGGTTTTTATTAAGGTGTAGTCCTGAGCCATGCTGGTTCTTTTAACCTTTATTTTAAACTGCTGCTATAAAATATACGAAATAACTTGATTTGAACATTTAACATTATTTACCATCTTAGCTTTGGGGTTGTTATTGATATTAATAATATTATAAAGAGGTAAAAAAATTCTCTTTATTTATTTGTATGTAGGGGGTAATCTCTAGAACTACTGAAAGGATTGAAAAAATAGTTTTACTAAGAAAAAGCTACACTATCTTTGGAGTAACATAGGCTAGAATTAATCTTGATTTAAGGGTTAAAACAACAAATATTAATTGTTATACTTTCCTTAAAGCTAGAGAGCTGAAATTCTGTACATTTATTTCTTACAAGATACTTAGAAAAAGTAAACTAGATTTGCTTTTTGTCGCGTGCTTCTAAGGGGTGAAAATGTGATAAAAACCCCTAAAACAAAAAATTAATTGATATATTTTCCTTAAAGTTAATAAGCTGAAATTTTTTACATTTATTTCTTACAACATACATAAAAAAAGTATCACAGATTGACATTTTGTCACGTGCTTCTAAAGGGTGAAAGTGTAAAAAAATTGATTATTATACTTTCTTTAAAGCTAGAGAATAAACCCTTAATAAATTAAGGAATTTAAAAATAAGAAACCACTACGTTATATCCTAATTAAAATAAATGAGACATATTAGAATTTAATAGTAGGGCCTATTTATATAAAATAACCTGTTTGTAATTGCTTCGACGCGAGTCACCGCGGGGGTTGGCGAGCGAAGCGAGCAGGGGGCGGAGCCCTCTAGTACTTTATATTTTATGAATCAGTCATGAGGTAATTTGTGCAAAATGACAGCAGTCATCGTGTCCATACAAAAGTGATTTAGTTATTTGTACATAAAGAGAGAGGGAAATCTTTAAGTTGACTATTTTCTAGTTAGGCTACCATGAAACGAAATATAGTTCGATCAACAGCTGAACGGCTAAATTAAGTTTATATGTTTTAAAGTTGACCAAATATTTGAAAAATTGGTCTACTCACGAAGGCGTTGAATAGCTGCCTACGTGTACGAAATATATTGGTAGAATTTGTTTGCACCTCCAGCCCTGGCTTACTCATTGCTCCGTTCCACTCGCAGCGGACAACGTAGCATTTTATGGTATGTTTAGGGTACTTTTATGGTATTTTATGTTTTGATCGACTTCGGGGAAACCAGATGGGCTATAAGGTTGTGTAAAAAAAACAAAATGTGTAGATTATTTTCCTATATTATTTTACTTTCTCACTATACTATAGTATAGAGAAAGAATAGTGATCGCAAAAAAATCGATTTTGAGATTTTTGTGGAAATATCCGTTGTTGGACCCCCTTGAGTTCAAAAAAGTGTTTTTTACAAAATGTCTGTATGTATACAAAGTTAGAAAGAAAACTATTCGATCGCTTTCGAACAGATTTGCACCAACATGTCAATTAGGCCTGTATAGATGCACGAAAAAAGTTTTTGACAAATTTGAAAAAAAAACCTTTTTGGCCAAAAATCCCCCAAAAAATCAATACAGGCCTAATTGACGTGTTCGGTGCAAATTTATTCAAAATCGATCGAATAGTTTTCTCTCTAGCTAATAATAATATATTTATTAGTGAATCTCCCACTTTAATATCAACACTCCTGCCCCTCCTACAATTATGAAGTCACAGTGAATCTGTTTAATTATTTAAATATGTTTGTGATAAAGTATGTGCCAGTTCCTGGTACCGTTTATTTTTAGATAAAACCCCAAAAATGTTTTATTCTAGTAAGAAAAACTTAAAAAATGTCACTTCCTGTCGTTTAATTTGTTTGCTAACGAATTCGTCCGAGCTACCTTAGAAAACCAACGTGTGTACCAAATTTGGACCAAAACGAACGTAAAATGCAGCCGTTAGAGTGCGAACACATATATACAATTTCATATAAACGTGTTCTGGAGTACATGATCGGTGCTCATTGACTACTCCCGACCTTAGGTCTCAAGAGTTACTGCAATAGCTCATCTTTCCTATCGAAATTATCAGACAGGGTAAATTTCCCCAGTTGCACCGCGGTAACGATGATTCCATTCTTAAAGCGCATTCGAGTCAATTTGACAACCTGCTCGATATTTCTAACACAACGACACATTTAAACGGACTGTACCAATAAAATACATTCGACGACATTAGTTCTCGTCCCTAATTTCAATATTTCCAACTTGATTGGAACTGTATCCAATTTTATAAAGTTGTACGAATAAACGATTCCAATCAACCCTTACTTCTGATTCGATTACCGCAACTCCACCCCTTCCACAAGGGATGATTAGCGAGGAACGTGCCGATTATTACCAGTCAATGTACCATTCCTACCCTAACTTTCCCTGGCAGAGGAAATTGAATTCGTTAAACGATTTGTCGTAGTCTCCTATTCATTTTTATAATCGTTGTCGATCCTTGTTCCGTATAGACTGCACGAGGACCTGTAAGGAGCGATTCTGAACATTTTAGGGCCCCATGTGTTAACAAGTTTAAATAATTCGATCACGCAGCTGAACCGCTGACCTGTCCTCTGGATCGCTCGACTGTATTATTTAATAATATTGTTATGTATACATTTTAGACGACATCGAATTTAATATTGTTACACAAAACCAACTCGATTTACCGCACACAAAAAGGCTGCACGTATATTGTTTTTTTTTTTTTTACCAAATTATGTCGTGTTTGGTATGATTCTTCTTATTTTTTCATGTACTTTTCAAATATTCTATGGAAATGTGCAAATTATGATCATGAAAAGAAAGTTAATTTCCTAGAGGGGATTGAGAACCGAGACACATCAGCTGCGGTCGGAAGCAAGGGCTGGGGTTTGACCCGGGCTAGCCTCTGGTAGCCGAGCGATGCAGAGGACAGGTTACTCCTTGCAGATTATAGTAGAATTTGTTTGCACCTAAAGCTTCGACTCACGCTCTCCTTCGTTCTACTCGCAGCGGAAACACTCGCTTTGTAAGTTTGCACCTCGACCTTACGGCCTCACGTTATGGACTGCTTCGCTTTGATCTCAGTATATGGAAATTCGCTAATAAATGAAATGCAACTAGTTACAGTAATTTTCCTAGACTGGGAAAGTGAACACATTAATTTGCTTCATATAGGTTAACTATAAATCAGCTGTTTGTGATCAGTAATTACTTATAGTACAATCAAATAAATACTTATATTGACACGTCACACAACTACTTGTAACTCTCTAAGCATTTATTACAAAGAACAGTAATAGTTTATTCACACCAATAAAGTAAATGCTAAATTGTTTTAGTAATACTAGCCCAGTCATGTTAGACAAATTACCTAAAAAAAAACTCTTATAAGCTACGGATTTTTTATGTATGTTTTATTTAGCTACTGTCATAACATACTAAAAGTCCTCGCAAAAAATTCTGAGCTACGGCCGCCTTCTTGGAAAATGGCGTCCAAAAACCCATTTTGGTTTTAATTTAAAGATTTGAATTTCCTGAACAGTTTCAAACCAGTAACATAACTTTTCTCTTTACATTTATATTTGTATGTGAATTTTTAAAAGTTACACTGCTGATGTCTTCGATGCATTTCGCTACCAAGCTAGGCTACCATAATAAACTCCTACTGAGTTCACTTTGGTACAAGCATGGTATTTGGTATGTATGTTGCAGTTACGTACTGGAAAAATATAATAATAGACCTCGCAAAAAACAAATGTGATGTGGCAGTTATCTTGGAAAATGAATATTAAATTTTGCAAGAATTGCGAAATTAAATAAATATAAAGAAGTGGAAATAATTTAATAGCATCTAAAGTAAAACAACAACCACCTTTAATACATTTTTTGCTAACTTCACACTATTAACATAACATTGTATACTGGTCCATAATTTTGTGTAAATTTTGTTTATGTATATTATGTAAATAAGTTAGTACTAATCTTGTTTTTTATTTTTTTTTTGTGTTGAGAAATGACAATTTTCTAACTACTGTATTATGTTACCATGGTTATGTACCATTATTATGGCAATTTTACAAAAATACTTCTTCAAACAGTCATATTTTAATTGGATATGGTGGAGCAGCCAAGTGTCAAATAAATAGAGTGCAAAAGGTGAATAGGTCACCAAGGGTTCCAATCTAAATCTCAAAAACTTAGAGCCGTTTTATTTATAAAAAAATAATAACTGATTTTTTGGGGGTTTTTAGCCAAAAAGGGGTTGTTTAAAAAAAATTCAAAACCGTTTTTCGGCATCTATGCAGGCCTACGTGACATGACTGGTGTAAATTTGTTTGAAATCGATCAAATAGTTTTCGCTCTAGCTTTACATACATACAGACAGATTTGTAAAAAACACTTTTTTGGACTCAGGTGGTCCCAAAACGGATATTTCCACAAAAATCTCAACATCGAATTTTTTTGCGATTATACTTTCTCAATACTATATAGTAAATAGTGAGAAAGTAAAAATATAATAAAAGTCCTTGCAAAAAACACCTGTGATGTGGCAGTTATCTTGAAAAATGAATATTAAATTTTACAAGAATTGTGAAATTAAATATAAAAAAGTGGATATTTTACTTTAAATATCTAAAGTAAAACAACAACCACCTTTAATACATGGTTTGCTAAATTCACACAACTAACATAACATGGTATACTGGTACCGTACATAGTTTTGTGTAAATTTTGTTTATGTATATTATGTAAATAAGTTAGTAATAATCTCGTTTTTTTTGTGTTGAGAAATGACAACTTTCTAACTATTATGTTACCACGGTCATATGCCATTATTTCACAAAAAATATTGTTAAAATACATTTTTGAATAAATATAAATAGGCTACTGTAAAAATACTTAAAAAATCACCTTTATTACTACTTTTATGTTCATAAAAAACGTATTTTTTTACTTGTTCGACCTAACAAATTCAAAATAGGCCTACTCAATGAAATAATTTTGTTAAACCTCAAAATTATTATTTATAATCGTCACAATTAGTATAAAAAAGTATTTTCAAAGCTCTAGATTCTATTATTCTTATTTTTAATTTAATTACAAAACAAAATGATTGATTTTTCTGACCGATTATATTCAAAATACTCAATGAAAAAATTTAATTTTAATATCTCAAAAATTTTGTATTTATTCTCAGGTTTATTCCGAACAAAATGATTTATCGTAAGTTATGTTTACTGTTTATGGTAATTTTTAGCAAATTTACAAAAATACTTCTTCAAACAGTCATATTTTAATTGGATCTGGTGAAGGAGCCAAGTGTCAAATAAATAGAGTGCAAAAGGTTAATAGGACACCATGGGTTCCAACCTAAATCTCAAAATAAAAAATTCAATACAGTAAAACAAACCATGGGTGAAATCAGTAGGAGTTTATTATGGTAGCCTATAGCTTGGTAGCGAAATGTATTGAAGGCATCAGCATTGTAACATTTAAAAATTCACGTAAAATATAAATGAAAAGAGAAAAGTTATGTTATTGGTATGAAACTGTTCAGGAAATTACAATCTTTAAATTAAAACAAAAATGTTTTGTTAAATTTTCTTCTTAACGGTAATTAGTGTTTTTTTTTTTTTACTTGTTTTCAAAATTGTTTCCAAATCTTGCAATTTATGGCTAAACGGTAAATTTTATCGACAATTGTTAAGAACAAAAGCCGTAGCTCTTTTTGTGACAAACATTTTTTATTTACAAACTTTTTTATAGGATGAATAGTTTTTCAGTTGTGGGGGGAAACTGGTTTTTGGAGGAAATTTTCCAAGATGGCTGCCGTAGCACAGATTTTTTTGCTAGGACTTTTAGTATGTTATTACAGTAGCTAAATACAATATACATCCCTAGCTTATAAAAGTTTTTTTTAGGTAATGGGGTAATTTTGATTTAAAATTACTACACTGTACGGTACCTTAATAAGTTATCAGTACAGTTCATTTACACTTCCCAAAAGAAATAAACGTTGTCATTTCAAAGAACAAAGTACAAATATAGATCTTATCAAACCATTGGGTCGTAAATTAACGATTATAGACGAAGCCTGATATCACAGGTAGTGAATAATATTACACGATTCTATCTATTCTAGTTATTTGGTTAATTAAACATACAATCTTGACAAAATCTCGTCAAACCACAACTTGACCATCAAAAAGATTCTATTTAAAAAATTACCGAAACAACATCTCCAACCACGGTCCACCACGTGACGTCCTTATCAATTACTGGAAGTATTATTACTACCTTAAGTCCTGCGGGAATAGTTCTAATCAAACAAGGATTGCGGGCACTGACCGGCAACGTGCTGCGAATACACTGTTCCCCTTTATCCCTGGAGAAAGTCTTGGATTGTTTTACTTTATGGATATGCTACTTTATTTTCTAATAAGGAAGTTTGCTATCAGGTGAAATAGGCAGATTGATGTTGTTGATCTTGTATCTAGCAAAATTTTTACACCCACGCTCATCCCCATGGTCATTTGGCAACTAATATTATGCAACTCCGTTCTAAGCAACACATTCACATTCATGGCAACAACCAAACTAGATAACCCCCGAAGGCAACCTGGAAGTTTGTCAACTCATATACTTGGTAACCTCCATATATTATGTTAACCCACAATCTTGACAACCTAAGTATGTCAACCCACATTCTTGGCAACCTCCGTATGTCAACCCACATTGTTGGCAATCTCCTTAAGTCAACCCAATTCTTGACAACCTCCGTATGTCAACCCACATTATTGGCAATCTCCTTATGTCAACCCGCATTCTTGGCAACCGTATGTCAACCCACATTATTAGCAATCTCCTTAGGTCAACCCACATTCTTGGCAACCTCCGTATGTCAAACCACATTATTGGCAACCTCCGTATGCCAAACCACATTATTGGCAACCTCAGTATGTCAACCCACATTCGTGACAACCTCCTTATGTCAACCCACATTCTTGGTAACCTCCGTATGTCTAACCACCTTATTGGCAACCTCCGTATGTCAACCCACATTCTTTTCAACCTCCATATGGCAAACCACATTATTGGCAACCTCCGTATGTCAAACCACATTTTTGGCAACCTTCATATGTCAACCCACATTCGTGGCAACCTCCTTATGTCAACCCACATTCTTGGCAATCTCCTTAGGTCAACCGACATTCTTGGCAACTTCCTTAAGTCAATCCACATTCTTGGCAATCTCCTTATGTCAACCCACATTATTGACAACCTCCGTATGTCAAATAACATCATTAGCAATCTCTTTATGCCAATAATGCTAACCTAAATATGCCAACCCACGTGTTGGGTAATCCCCACAATAATAGAGTACCTCCAATAAGCAATCCTCGTTAAGGGCCACTCTTATTATTGACAACTTCGTGGTGATTGACCCACGCTATAAACAACTCCATGCTCTACAGTAACCCTAGTGTTGAATAGCGCAAATAATAACAGGGTAATCCCAACAAGTTATCCCCGTTATCGACACCCAGTGCTCTTCGGCAACTCCCGTACTAGGCAACCTACGTTCTTGGCAACCTCCGATTAAAGATCCAAGTCATAGGCAACCCTCAGTATTTGTAATCCCAATACGTTGAACCCACATTATAATCAACCTTCTTGATCGGCAACCTACAGTTTTTACAAAACCCAGTTCTGAGAACTCCTCCGTGCTGTGCAACATACACTATCGTAAAAACTCATGCTCGGCAAATCGCATGTTTAGAAGCACCATTTTGCTAGGTAGTATTCTTGGAAACCCATATACAGGTTAGTTAAAAGTCTGGAGACACCCCCTTAACTCTCCACCGAGCATTGATAGAAAATCCAAACCCGGGGGTTGTTTATAGGTCATAAAAGCACACTTCCCCATGCATAGGGCAACGTTGCCCCCCAACTCAAAATTGGAATTTTTGGGGGCTACTCAATATTTTTAAATGTGAACCCCTAGTGTGTGACCCCTCATTTTGTAGATCTTGATAAAAGAAAACCAACAGAGCAAACTAGAGGTCTCTATCTCATCCCTATCAAAAGCGCTGGCGATAAACTACAAGGAAAGTCAAATGGCATTGTACTGCGACGACTATTGGGAATTCCCAAAAAGATAATCTGATTAGTAGAAACAAAGTCCTCAGACCAGTCCAGTCTTGTCAAGGTTTGGCCCCATCAAGTCTTCAGAGGTTAACAATTGTCCGTATCCTTATCAGTCTCTTATCAGTACTGACCAGAGTAACTTCTATTTTCTGAACAACTTTACTATGGAGTTAACTGGAAGTGAACGGATTACAGTGTTAATGATGCGAGGTTACAGCGACCGAATACGATCTTACAATGGAGTGACACATTTATTCCATTACTCATTTCCTGAACGAAACTCTATAACAAGATCTGCAGTTGAAACAACAATACGACGGTTTGAAGAAACAGGCTCTGTTAAGAATCGTCCTAGGTCAGGAAGACCAAAATCAGCAGCAACCGAGGAGCAGTGTTTGGAAGTTTTGCAGTCTATTGTTGAAAACCCACATGCGTCAACTAACTCCTTGTCTACACAATTAGGGATTTCTCAATCATCAGTGTGTATGATTTTATATCAGCATAAGTTCAAACCCTATAAAATTCATCTTGTTCATGAGTTGAACGAAGATGACTTCGATCGCAGAGTAGAGTTTTGTGACGACATGATGAGAAATATTGATAACGGAACAATTACACTAAATGATATTGTATTCAGTGATGAAGCTACTTTCATGCTGAATGGATAAGTTTATCGACATAACTCTCGTTGGTGGAATGATACCAACCCTTTCTGGGTTCAAGAACAACACACACAACATCCTCAAAAAAATCAACGTATGGCTAGGAATGATGGGAGGACGAGTTATTGGGCCGTTCTTTATTAATGGAAACCTTAATGCTGAGGTATACTTAGCTATGCTCCAACAACAAATTGTTCCAGCTATCTAGGCACCGGTAAATAATTTCGAACAAATTTGGTTCCAACAAGACGGAGCTCCTCCGCATTACGGCTTGCAAGTTCGCCAGTACTTAGATTTCAGATAACGTTTTCCCAAATCATTGGATTGGTAGACGTGGATCTATTGAGTGGCCTGCCAGGTCACCGGACCTGTCGCCACTGGATTACTTCCTGTGGGGCTATGTAAAAAGATAGAGTTTACAAAACTAAACCTCAAAATCTTGATGTTCTCAGAAATCGAATCCAGCAAGAAATCCAACAAATTCTTCAAGATACATTGCAGCGAGCAGTTTCACATTTTTACACCGCATTGGCACATTGTCAAACCCCTGAGGGCCATCAATTTAAGCATCTCCTGTGACAAGTTTTCCTTGTAAGTAACTGCTCAGAAATAAAATTGTAGCCAGAGGATTTTGTTTCATTACAGTCTAATACAATTCCATTTGTTAATTCCCTTTCCAGTTTATCACCCAGCGTTTTTGATAGGGATGAGATAGAGACCTCTAGTTTGCGCTGTTGGTTTTCTTTTATCAAGATCTACAAAATGAGGGGTCACACACTAGGGGTTTACATTTAAAAATATTGAGTAGCCCCCAAAAATTCCGATTTTGAGTTTGGGGGCAACGTTGCCCTATGCATGGGGAAGTGTGATTTTATGACCTATAAACAACCCCCGGGTTTAGATTTTCTATCAATGCTCGGTGGAGAGTCTCCAGACGTTTAACTAACCCTGTATATAGTAATAATAAATTATTTTTTCCTCCATTTTGACTACATTTAAATCACATTAGTATTTTTTTCAGCTAAGTACGAACAAAGGTTGTTCTTTTTTTATAACAACAACAGAATATATATATAAGTTAAATGGGAAATTAGTACGATAAACAACACTTTAAGCACAACAGAATATAAAACAAATAAAAAACTATAATTTCTTAAAAAAGTAGAAAATTCTCAGTTTACAAAAAACAAATTATGAGCCTCACTGTGTGTTTAGCGATTCCATTACAAAAAAATAAAATTAAGTACAGAGTTGCGATGGAAAATATAACACGGACAACTTCCCATTTTATCTAAATTAAGTGAAAAAACATGGACCAAGAATGGAATTCGAACCGAGGACCTTCACCATTCCGTGGTAACGCTCTGCCAACTCAGCCACAAAGATCACACCAGGTATTTGTCGATTCTATCTCACTTGTACGGCTTAATTCATTTTTGGAACTAATAGACCATAAATGTTCATAGTCCTACTAACCCGACCATTACGTATTTATTGGAATTAAAATCGTCCGAGTGGTTTATCAATATGTAACCACTCGATAAGTACTAATCACATTACTCCAGTTGAGTAAACATAATACAGTTGGTTGACTCTAAAATTTCCCCGTTTAATCCCTTCTTAACATCAGTGATAAGCTGGTGTACGCTACGATCAAAGTGAGCGGGGATTGGAAATAATTCGTCAACATCAAACACTTAAAGATGCTGCCAGGTGCTGCAAGTTCGTACCGTATTACTTTCTCACTATACTATAGTATAGAGAAAGTATAGTGATCGCAAAAAAAATCGATGTTGAGATTTTTGTGGAAATATCCGTTTTGGGACCCCCTGAGTCCAAAAAAGTGGTTTTTACAAAATGTCTGTCTGTATGTATGTCTGTATGCCTGTATGTCTGTGTGTATGTCTGTATGTCTGTATGTAGACAAAACTAGAGAGAAAACTATTCGATCGATTTCAACTAAATTTGCACCAGACATGTCCAGTACGCCTGTATAGATGCACGAAAAAGGGTTTTGAACAATTTTGAAAAACAACCCCCTTTTTGGCCAAAAAACCCCTAAAAAATCAGTTATTATTTTTTATAAAAAAACGGCTCTAACGATTTTGATAAAATTTGGCTAATTTGTAGCCTTTAATGTGCCCTACCATATACAAAAACCCGCATCTTTCTAAAAATTCTCGTTTAGCTAATAATAATAACTGATTTTTGGGGGTTTTTTGGCCATAAAGGGGGTTGTTTTTCAAAATTTTTCAAAACCTTTTTACGTGCATCTATAAAGTCCTAATTGACGTATTTGGTGCAAATTTGTTTGAAATCGATCGAATAGTTTTCTCTCTAGATAATAATAATAATATTTATTAGTTAATCTCCAACTTTAATAAAAAAAACTCTCCTACCCCACCCTACAAGTCACTGTGAATCTGTTTAGTAATTTAAATATGTTTGTGAGAAAGTATGTGCCAGTTCCTGGTACCGTTTATTATTAAATCCGTCAATGAAACAGAAGGTGTTGCACTACTCCGTTTGCCAAACTAGATCATATGTGTGGTTTATTCATTTTAGAGATTTAAACCACCATAAGTGAATTTAAAATAATAATTTAGGTTCCGTACCTATTCAGTCTTTTTCGTATTTTTACAATTTTGTGTTTTAAAATTTGTCAATATTTCTATATAAAAAAAATAATTCGAACCCCATAAATATTCCACCAAAGTCATCAAAAATGCGCTCAAAGTCTCAAAATGTAGGTGATGCCATAAACTACAATTTTCTAAAATAAAAAAAGTAAATGTGTGCGGTCGTGAGACCCCTGTCAGGAACGAAGTTCATCACGCCTTTTCTTCAATTCTTTTACACTGAAAAAACTCTAACCGTACTGCAAAGTTAAAATTAATGTTAACAGTTTTTCTGTCATGGTAACATTTATAATGTCATGGTTACTTTAGAGCTTGAAATATTTGCATTGCTGTAAGGTTTTTTTAATGTTGAGTTTTACTGTAAACTCTAATGTAGTAAAATGTCATAGTTAATTTAATATACGTAAAGGCGATGATTGCAGTCACTAAATTAGTTAATGTAACTATAAGGTAAATCTAACGTAATATACATCTTAAAAACGGAATGAAAACAATACCTTAATATGTTCACAATGTTAGCTTACTTACAAGGCATAAAGGCGGTTATTTATGCAGTGAACTGGGTTACATCCGCTGTAGGCCTACATCCTTTAGACGGTAGCCTTTTCCTGTTTTAGAGTTATCCTGTCCACAATTACAGTTTCTCACGTTTTTACGAAATTTGAATTCAGTTTCTCTTCAGTACTCGGTAGACTAACAAGTAACAACAAAGACCACACCAAACAGCTATAACTAAAGTACTTCGTTGTCGATCTTCTTGTTTTTTCAACATACATGGATGATGATGTAGAATCTTTGTTGACGTCATGGGGATTTCAAAATTATATTACAATTAATTCTTAAAGGTAAGTTCAGGTATATACATAAGTTAATACAGTATTATAATTAGATGCAGTAATTTTAATAACTACCATAATAAATACGGTATAATATATTCAATGTTAAAATTTCATTACAGGATATGGGAGGTTGCCTGACGTTATACATAACTTTGTCATACTTTTTTAAGATATATAACTAATCTATTTTCTATGTATTTTAAATTATTGTTTTAATAATTATTCTGGTAAATATTTAAAATTCATTTTAGCAATCTATTTACACATAATTAGTTTATTATCAAATAATATACTTTCATTTCAGAAAATGAAATAGATATACTTGCCCTATCCAATATGGAGGAAATCCATGTAAAGGAACTTATTTTTTAGTACCTAACTTCCATTTAACTGATTTAACATGACTACATACAACTACACACAATTCATTCATATTATATCTTTTCAAGTAAAAATATAAGGCTTAAAGAAAGAAAATTAACAACCTAGCATAATTGTACGTAAGGTATTTCGCTAAAATATTTGTTAATAACAACTACATCTTACAACAAATTAAGGATTTGTTAAAAAAATATTTTAAAAGATTCAGTTTGGTTGTTTAGCTGTTTAAAAATGTGTGAATGAATTTTTAATATGTAGGGGTGGTTTTTAAGAAGTACTTTTCCATTAAAGCCTCAGTTAGACTGTCAATGGCATCAGTCAATTAACATGAATTGTTTTAGGAATTTTTACATTTGAAATGACAGAGCCTTATTTTATTATTTTGTAAATATTTTTATGTTCTCCAAAAACCTAACAATAGCATATACAAATATTTGGATAATGAATTTTGATTAGTTTTATCAGAACTAATTATTCTGATATTTGAAATAATTTATGTATTTAAAATAATTTACGATGTTTACGAGTATTGATCAACCCTTGTTAACGAATTATTAAAACTAAGAATGTTTTTTATTAACAAAAAAGTTACTTCAAACTAGCTTAACTACTACTCAAGATAATAAATATCCATCTTCAGTGGGAAATGTCGCAGTAATTAATTAAATTAAAAGTAATGAACTCATTATCAAATACGGTAACTTTAAACATAGAATTTAGGTTAACATTTTAAAAAGTTGTAATTTAAAGCTTGAATTCTTTATTTTAAGATACAGTAAAAATGTTATGTCCTTAACTATGTAAATAACTACATACATTAATAACTATGTATATTATATAATATATTTTATAGTTGTCTTACACTTAATTTTTATTTTTTCCAGAACTCGTATTATAGCTCCTCTAACTGATGGACCTCGACAGTTAGTATGCAGGGGAAAGCTTGTCGACAAATTTCGAAATAAAATATCGGAGTTAAGAAATGCTGTTTCTGTTGTGACAAAAATAACTATTGTTACAATAAACATACTATATAGTAATTACAATCTTAACTAGTGTTATAACTGTATTAGTATGAAGTTCACCACTACATCGACTAACCTTGCAAGGATGTTAGTTATACTGAAACACACAGAGCAATTACTCTTATGATTACAATAACTAATATGAGTGTAATATTTTGTAGATGTATTACTTAATTTTATTATTTTTGTGACAATAACAACTAACTTACCAGTAAAGGAACACTACAATATTAAACACTCTACCTAATGTTATAACTACATTAATTTATATTCACT
The DNA here is from genome assembly GCA_018207615.1 of Philaenus spumarius. Taxonomy (NCBI): domain Eukaryota; kingdom Metazoa; phylum Arthropoda; class Insecta; order Hemiptera; family Aphrophoridae; genus Philaenus; species Philaenus spumarius. The sequence continues at coordinate 15,145 of JAGFPH010011010.1, forward strand.
ACTACATTAACTAGCCTATCGACATAGTTAGTAGTGCCTTAATGTCATAGAAACATTAGGCTTACTGTTGAACTTACATTTGCTGCTAAGTTAATAACATTGCTATAATATTAAGAGATCAACAGTAGCTTACTTTAACAGTAAAGCTAACTACACCCTGCTGACCCGTAAACAAATATTTCTTTTACCGCAACATTAATTGTGTTGCTGCAAGGATAGAGTTTTTTCAGTGTACCAGCCTTAAGGGCAACATAAACACATAATTTTAATCTTTCAATTGCCGTTTATTATTAGATTGTTTTTTATACAAATATTTACTGTTTCGATACGTTTAAGAGGTTATTATAATAAAGGTGTACAATTAATTATAACATCAAAGCTAGATGGTAAACACAGTTAAATGCCCATTCATTGTAAACATAAAATGTTGGTTCATCAGTCTAAGCCTGACCTAAAATTGTTATGTGTATGTTTCATTTATTTTACCTGTCTTAACGGTAACATACGTACAATAATTTTAGGTTAGGCCTAGACTTAAAATTACTTTCTATTTATACTAAAATTACTTGACGATAATATCTGAACTACGCCGGACGGGACGATCGTCTCTTAATTTAAATTGATGAACAAAAACACATGTTCCTTGAATGTATTTACATTCATTGCCATAGCAACCAATTTGATAACGCTTCTACGTTAAGCGTATTTTATACTTGTAATTGCCATAGCAACCAATTTGATAACGCTTTTTTGTTACTTTTACTTTATATTTGACATTGCCAAAGCAACCAATTAATCAAACTTTTTTCGTCACGCATTAAATTTTCTATTTTTTAACTGATACCGCAACCCGCGTTAAGGAACTTCGTCCCAAAAGTTCATTTACGATTTTTTTGTATTCTATTTTTTTTTTTTTTTTTTTTTTTTTTTTTTGTTGTTGTTGTTTAAACCAATATTTTCCTTCTAAAACCCCCACACCCTTTGGGGTGCCGAAAGGACGTGAATTTTTGTTTACTTCATTCTTATGCTAAAAAGATCCTTTGTACTAAATGTTAAGTTTCTAGCATTACTTTGAATTTTTGCGTTTTTTTTTATAACATGAAACCTAAAGCCCTTAAAAGGTCATATTGGGTCTTAAAAAAATTTATTTTCTCAAGATCCAACTTTCCTATACAATGTTTTTTTTATATAAAAATCCACAGTTTACCCGCTAAAGCAAAAGAAACCACGTTTTTGTATCCTTTTGACCAAAGGGATGAACTTGGTAGACATTTTCTAAAATTGTTTTGATACAAAAAAACCTATTGGTAAGAGATCTCACCTGGTGTATTAATTCTAGCAAAAGGTATTTTTGATAATATTACCCGTACTATAATTACATTATCTGCGTAGTTGCTAACAAACAGAAGGTTTAATGTTTGCATATTCTTGTAATCAACGCTCCCAGCGGCCATGTAATGAAACCGTCCGAGTGGAAATCAAACATTCTAATTTCGTGCCGTGATGTTGGCAACAGTTTGTTTACAATGAATGCTCAATTTTAATAACTTTACAGTGTTTGTAACATGCGTGTGGCTGAAAATAACGTAGCAAGAAAGCATAGATAAATTGCCATTGTTTGTATTTAAACAGTTTTTAGTATTATGTACATCAAAATTGAGTAATATATTTTACAAATTGGTTAAAACAATGTTTGTTTAGGATTTATGTGTGTGTGTGTGTGTGTGTGTAGCCACTTTTATTATGATTGCCATAGCAACCAGTTGAACACAATAACCCGCAAAACAGATGATTAAAGTAACCAATTAGCAGCTCTGAAATTGAACTCCTGACTCTAGGAGTTATATATAGTATCGGTGGCAAGGAAGTCTGCATACAGACTAATGAGTTTGGATGAACTGAAGAAGGACTTTCCGACATAGTAAACACTGCACTTAAAAATGTCATGAACACCGAGTATGATTTTAGCACGTTTTCTTAGTTATTGGAAACTACTGAAAGGCTGGGAAGAGAAATATACACCAAGATCCTCTAAACTCTAAAGCGACCTTAGTCCAAGGCCAGTATACAGAAGGTTGCCTAAAACACGCACATGACGTCACGCTCCAACCTCAAAAACCAGACCTTTCATACAACTTGTTGAATATGATAAGAATTGACAAATTTAGTTACTAAATAGGTACGTACTGTGCAAAGTAATTAGCTATGTTCAATTCAACTATGTTGAAAAAATTCCATTATAATTAAGGCATAACTAAAGTCTAGGAGATTGTTTTAAAATTGTAGAAATACGTGTGAAGGGAGAACCAAGCACTAAGAAGCGTTGCTAACTGGCTTCGTGTGAATGCAAACTACAATTGATTGAGTCCACTAAAATAGTTAGAGTTGAATGAAATTTTAGGCCCGTAAACATAACCAAGATACAGTTTTAAGATCAAGATTTGTTTTCTGGGTCATAATAAGTTAACACATATGTTTTACAAAAGTTTGTAATTTTGTCAATTTCTATGTTGGCCTAGGCAAGCCAAGTTTGCGAACCAAGATTGTAGTTTTAACTAGATAGTAGACCATACTATGACAGTCTGCTAGATGTATAGTTGTGTGTGACAACATGAACACAATACTCAGCTTATAATTACATCGTACAATTACCATAAAATCAGCTTATTAACACGGAATTGCATTAGCTGCATATCACACTAATCTAGCTTTGAACTAATTTAGGTAGTCATAGTGCATTTGAATTATGAGTATTTCAAACTTTACAATAATTAATACGTATTTGAAAGTAATGTATTAGGCTTAAAAAAACTAACAATAAATGGCAATTGAAAGATTAAAATTATCTGTGTATGTTGCCGTTAAGGCTAGTAAAAGAATTGAATAAAAGGCGTGGTGAACTTCGTTCCTGACGGGGGTCTCACGACCGCACACATTTACTATGTTTGCAGAAATCGTTTCAATATAATTATTATAATTACTCATAAATAAATCCGTAATATACCCTGCAACTCTACCTACTTACTTTATAAGCATTAAAAAAATCAATAAGATAGTTTAACAAATTAATTTTGGACGGTTTTTTATTATCAATTCAATTAATGCACCAAAAAGTACAAAATCTGCTATTTGGTCACAAAACATAGTCTGTGTTCTACATGTTCTTCCGATTACCTATTATTCTAATATTTTTAATCTTTTAGTTCCTCAAAGTTCAAAATCGTCATGAAAAGACAGTCATGACAAAAACAGAGCAGAACAATTTTCAAGTATTATGTTTGTATGTTCAATAAGCAATAAATTACAAATGGTTTATAGTAATTTTTCTCCAATGGTGTTGTTAAAAAATTAAGACAATCCTTGCTGAAAAATATCCCAAAGTGCCCGAAGAGGTTGGAAGATCATTCGTTGACCTCGCAAACAAAAGGAAGAACACTGAAACGACTGACCAAAAATCGGCCAAAATATAAAAATAATTTAAATTGAATTTAATGTTTTTTTTTTAAATTTGCAATGAAAGCTAAATTCAGTTCAAAGTTGTGTATTCAAGTTGTTATATTATTTTAAACGAATCATTAAATTAAAGCCCTGTTAGAAGCGTGTACTTTATTCTCTACGTTATTCTTAAAGTCATTCTTAAGGACGAAAGTGTACGTAAGAATGCCAAATTGTATTACATTAAAAGAATACATATGCATCTTTTTCAGATTGTAACAGTTATAAGAGGAATATGCAATATTCTGAAGACGCCAGCTATATTTGACTTTAAAACACAGTATAGTTCGTCAGATTTAGCAAGACCTCTACGATGCGCTGGCGGGAGGGAAGAATTTAGGCAAGTGGGGACGCCGTCGGCTGGAGGGGAAGGGACACTACGCTACTTACTATCGCTGTTGTCGCGACAGCCTTGTGTTGTATTACTTAGAGACTGAAGTGTTACGTTTAGAGCTCGGCTATAGACTGAGAATCTCCGACCCCCCACCCCCCACCACTCGAATTAACTGCGCATCTCAAGGTCACGGCTCATGCTAGAAATTCTCTACTATAATAAGAGTGGAGCTGTAATGGTTCCTATGAGTAAGCGGCCGCTTAGGTCGACAAATGGAGTTACAACCCCTTCGCATACGCCTTAGGGAACTTAGAAAACATTATGTGTACCTACTAGCCTTGACCTTAGTCTGGGTTCTTGATGGGTGTGAACTCGGCAGACAGTGGTCGGAAATGTATGAAAAATGGCAAAAACTACTGTTAGGCTTCATTTTGGAGAAAACAAAATACTGTACTCTCTCCCTCCAGTTAGTAAGGGGTATTTTCTGCCTCATTAATAGGATAGAAAGAACAACTTAACCGGCGAGCGGGCCCTCGCTGCGTTCGTGTGGTAAAATTTCCTGTCCCTCTAATACAGACAAATTTTTGTGTAACAAATTTTTCCTCCTTTAAGATACAAATAATTATTGTCTATGATTTTTGGGAAGCTGAAGCGATCCAAACTATTACCAAGACAGTACGATCGCTCTTTTACTAGCTAAAGCACCAGCATATAAAAACATCGATTTCCTCAAAATAATTAGTTTTCATTTTGCAATTATTTCCAAAGGCGAAAAGGTAATAGGGTACCATATAAAATATGCTAATTTTCATCTCTTTTAGGTGAACTTATTTATAATCAAATTACGAAAATAACAAAGTTCAAACCATTTTATGTACCGACCATGATAAACGGAAACCTGACTGTCAGTAATTAGTGGTGGAAGGCAAACAGAATACTAAAAGATAAAAGTTCGTATCAAAGGACGATTTTACTCAATGTTTTTGCGGTACAAGTAAGACTCGCAGGTTTATGCAGTTGGTTCTTAAATTTTTCATTTCTGAAGACCCGAATGAGTATTTCTAAAGCAATCTTACGTTGACGCAACTTAGTTATTCATTTTTGAATTTTTTCTAATTGTTTACTATACTAAATCTAAATGTCTTGAAAATTTTAAAAACAAGCTTTATGCATAATTTCTGAAGTACTGTACCATTAATGTAATAACTAATACATCACAAACAATGTATTATGATGTCGATCACATTTTTATTTTTGTTCCAGGGTCACTCAAATTTGTATTTTTATTCTGGGGTAGCTCAAAGCGCAAATGGGCTATTTATGTGGACTGTATGTCCGACTCTCCAAGCCTATACACCCTAGAAATGATACAGTTCACACCTTGAACGTCAGAAATGAAATGAATTTGCTCTTTCTATAAAAGTGAAAAATTTAGGTTTTTACCAGTCTCCGACCACTGTGTGGTGCATGCACACGGACATACATTAGTGAAACCTTGAGACACTTAGCACTGTCCAAGCAGAAATCTCGGCGATTACAATATGTGCCCACTTAGAATCGTCGAAAGGTTATGGAAAACAGTCCATTCCTAATTCTTACTGACAGTCAAACAGCATTTAAAGTACTCGACGAATTATATTATTAATCACACACTTACGTAACCTAGATTACTATTTCAAATCTGTGAGGCAGGATTCATGTCAAACTCAACCATGTTTAAACCATTGTCTTCCCTAAGACCATAAGTATGCCACTCCCTTCCACACCCTGCCCCTTTACTTTTGTTTGTTAGTCAAGTAACCGTTCTCTGTTGTAATATTTATATGTCTATTTTCTATATTTTCCTTAGTCTTGTTGTAAAACTTGCGCGTTTCAGAGCATCTGCTCCATCTTCAGAGTTTTTGAAGTGTAAACTTCTATAGGCGCACCACGTCCAAAACATTTGTATACATGTGTGTATATTAGAGTTTATATAGTATATATAGTTTTCTTGTTGCTGGGGGTGAATCGCGTTTTACCGTCACGCGTTTCACCATGTATTTTGTGAAACGCTCCTAATGTTAAACGCTCTATTCTATCTGTTTGAAAAAATGTTTGGTCTTGCCGAGATTCGAACCAGCAGAGTCCATCACAATAGCCTATGCCTTAGCCGCTTAGGCAACAATCGCATTGCTAATTTAGTATATTTGAGTTAGGTATATAATTATTATAAGTGTAACAGATTGTCCTAAGTCATAGGATTAATCTGTTAATGTTAATATAATGTATATTTTAATTAGTAATACCTCTGAAATGGACATTTGGCTTCCTCATTTCGTAAGTTGTGTTAATTAAAAAGTTTACACTTTTCCCTTGTGGTCTTAAGCACACAATTACATTTTTTCACTCACTTGAAATCGTTAAAATTCAAGGAAATTACGGACAAACTTACAACATGTACACAAATTAGCCCAGGCAATGAAGGCGAAAAATTACCATGTGTCGGAAGAAATTAGAGACAAGCTGAATTTTTGTCAGTTGTTAAAACTCACCAATAGGTACATTTTCCCAAAAGTCCTCGCCCCTCCCTCTTGTGCTAACCCCCCACCCCCATTTGAAGTTCATTTTCCAAGCAGTTAGGTTTTGCTTCATATCTCCGTTGTTAATATCAAAATGCGTAACTTCTATAAGTCATTTTTTACATTAAGTGATTTGTTTTAAAAAAGGTATCTTGGTAGTTTTACCTAGGGTCAACAGTTTAGCAGCTATTTGCTAAAAAAAACGATTTTTTCTTTTAAAAATATATTTTTTCTTTAGTTTTCCTTTCATAACTTTTTTCCTGATGGTAATTTTAAAATATACTTTAAATAAAATTTGTAGTGCATCTTTTAAGCTTTCCAACGATATAATATAACACAACATTTCCTGAATATAGACGCAAGCAATTGCCATTTAAGCGTCTGCTGTAGTGGCGGCCATCTTGGATTTTTATCCCATAAGAGCAATGTTAAATTTCAAAACATTTGTTTTTTATAATAAAATTGTTTGCAAGGTCTCATTTTAAGCACAATTACAATACGCATCCGTTTTGCATTTTAGATTTTTTTAATGTTTTTCTTTTGTTATGTTATTGACATTTTGTAAGTACAAAGTTTGAATTTTTTTCCTAACACAATAAAACATTAATAATGAAAAGTAATTTGCAAGCCAGATCCGAAATTTTATAAAGAATGTTCAGTTTTTTCTTCAGCACTTAATTATAAAAGATGGATTTATAAAATGGTTTGAGGCAATGTCAAAGCGCTCAGCTGCAAGAAATTGCACCGTTTAGATAAGGTTATAGAGAGAAGCACTTGCGTTTCCGGTTGCTTTCTTATTTACTGGAGTTATGCGGCCGCCACCCGGCCGGGAGCTTAGTAAGCTGATCTACTCCCACTATTAGTTTAACTTCTATAAATTTATATAAAGTGGTATTAACCTATTACATTTTTAAATATAAAATCATTATTATATTTTAATGCTATCAAGTTTGGATTGGAGGAGGGGGTATCTTGTTATCGTGACAGGATTCGGAAAATTTGATCAAAGCGTGCCGCCAACTGTTATTCACCATTTCTACTAAGTTTGGGTGGGGGGGGGGGGGGGTATTGTTAGTGTGTGAAATTTCGGATATCAACGTCAACCCAGATAAACGAATCACTTGTTTGGTGAGTGTTCCAGTGTTATCATTATTGTTTTTTTTTTGCGTGGTTTACATTGTTTAGTGACAAGCCATCCCCTTTTCAAAAGAAGACATTTTCTCTTTGTTTAATCTGAAGGTACCTGAAAAATTAATTTAACTATATTTCGATCGAAATACTATTATTCTTCCTCTACTTTTTAAAATTCTAATTGATTGGATTTTTGTGTTGAATAATGATAATCATCGTTAAAATGGATAATCATGATTTCTTTTGTATTCTATGTGACGAAAATTTTGAAGAAGATACAGTAATGGTTACAAAAGGTATAAAATTAATAACCGAAGCTAGTTTAAGAAGACGGGTTGGGCTGCATGAAAGAATTGAAGGGAAAACAACAGTTCTTGTACACAGAGGCCAAAACGTTTACAGCCGCAACCTCATCATCAGAAAGACTCGATGAATCAATTCACTCAACTTTAAGAACTTTTCTACGGAATATTTGCCAGAAGTTTGATTTTAAAACCAATTGCTTCATTTGTGAAAAAAGCCAGTAGGCCTAATTAATTTAAAGTGAACTGTGCATCGTAGGAAGGAAATTCGCCATGTAGCAACAATAGAAATAAAATAAAATTTACTTAACATATTTGATGAGCAAAATGATGAATGGGAGGAAAGAGTAAGGAGTGTTATGAGAGTTACCTGAGGCACGTTACCATAAACAATGTCATGATACTTTTCCCAAATCAACATCAGGCGAACACACTGTAGTTAGACCGAGGATGGATGAAGACAACTTTTTATTACTTTGTAAAACTATTGAACAAGAAAATGAAGCCAGTACACTGTTACAGAATTACAATTGTGTGTTTATCAGACTCTGCACACAAAATCATGGACAATTGGTACAAAAAAAAGGAAGAGCGATACGGAAACAGAAAAGCTTAGAAAATAGTTTTAGCTGCGGCTGATATCATCAAGAAGGATATTCAAAAGATGACTTGCAACTATCGTACATACCCAGATACAAAAGACATTAGGTCCGGAGGCGAAAATTTAATCCCAAAAACATTAGATGCCTTTATATGGAAAATTATTGCAAAGAAAACCTAGATCCTTTATGTCACTCCTACAAGTTAGATTAGCACTTGTATGGGTCCAGACATTTAATCAACATGCTTTCTTAAATGGGTGTGTGTGTGTGTCATATAACGAAGCAATGATATACAATAATACATTGATAACTGCGGGATCATCACAAGAAAATAATTAAGAAGCCTTTATCCAACACGTTTTTGACAACGCTGATGTCAACATTCGAACATTAGCCTAAATATTTTAACGCTATAGGTGAAATACAATGTATTACGCCCGACAAAAAAGTTGAAACTGTAGAAAAAGTTAAAAGGCAATGTAGTGAGCTTTTAACCCCGAAAGTATAAGGATACGAGGGTATGCAAGGAAAACTGGATGTAAGGGATTGAGTAGTATTAATGTGAAAAATTACAATGACATGAAAGCTTGCTTGAATATTACTGATTCCACAATAACTAACTACCTTATTCCCTTTAAATTACATTTGACTTTCTGGTACTAATGTACAACCAGGTTAGAATGGTTTTATGAACGTAATTAAAAAAACTAAAAACAAAGACAAATGTGATGGGACATTGTAATGGCTGTTCCTTTTATTAATTTGGACACTTCTAACAATTCCACAATGTTCACTGCTTTATGTTTTGCAGCTGGAGAGAGCCGAAAATGAAATCAGTCATGCGTAGTTACTTTTGCCCAACCTCTATTTTTGAAAGCGTCCGAACTTGTAGCTTCTGCAGAAATATGTTCGAACAATTGAATCAGTCATTTAAGAAAGGGCTCATCTCAATTTTTTTCTAAAAATGGTTTTATTACATAAGAACCTTTAGCTAGGGTAGATGCATGATTCTGTATTAAATGGGCTTAATTCCATCAACAACTTGTGTAGTAACAGTGTACTGTTTTTAGCATTCATTTAAGAAATGGCTCAACTCCTGGAGTCGAGCCCTTTTAAAACTGAACTCACCTGACATCTGAAACACGGGATAAACCACGGAATGAAAGAGTTATGTTCCAACCTACATTTTATAAACAATTTTAATATTCTTCAGTATATCCTGGTCAGCTGATTGCTTCAAAATATATTGATGGTCTTACGAAGTACACTTTTAATCTAAAAGTACCAGGTGACTTAAGAGCCGTTCAACTTCCAACTACAAAAGTATATAATGATAAAATTCCTATTAATGTTAACAAAATAGAAGATCTGAAAAAACTGATGCATTATATACCTGATGAGCATAAAAGATTCTATGATGATGTTTTAAAATGGCCTACTTGTAGTAGAGTTGCTGACAACTGAGCTGATTAAAAATAAAGTTAGAGTTTCTATACTGAATATTATAATATTGATGTGATGATTTTTGTAATTTTTATTTGTAATAAATTGTTCATTTTTAACTGCAAATATTAACTGGTTTAAAATTCATTTTTTTACCTTACACTTTAGTTAAAAGTTAATAGTACTAGGAAATTTAAGTTCTGTCATATTTGAAAGGGCTCAAATCCAAAATGTTTAATTAGTGTAAATTGTTAAATTGTTTCAAATTTTTAATATTTTAAATGTTGTATGGCTAAAACTATTCATGGTCTACAACACTGTACAATTTTTAAATTTAAAAAACATAATTTTAAAAAATAATACGTTTTTTCATTCTCCTGAAAAAACGAAACTTACGTCATTGAGCCCTTTCTTAAATGACTGATTCAATTACAGAATGTACAATTTACAGAATTGTACAGAATGCACAAATATGTGCGAGCACTGAAGTGGATATTCTTGCAACAATACCTTGACCATGGATGAAGATCAAGCCACAATTGATGATAGCTAAAATGTTTATAGTTTAAATATTTTTATCAATAATTTTTGTACCAATCTTGCAAAAACGAAATAAAGAAACGGAAGCTTATACTGGGCCACATAGATTGGACATGTTCAAAAAACTTACCTTTAAAGTCAAAAATCACCAAACAGTAGAAATGTCTCAGCTGATCACTTACAATTCATAAGATACATTGAGGTTAAGTCAATAAACAAAAAAAAACTAGGTTCAATTTAGGTTTATTAACCAAAATCAATAAAAAAAAGATTTATGTGCCCTTAATTATGAAAAGAAAAATTAATTATATGCCCTTAAAGTACAAAAAAGAAAAAGGTCGGATTACAAAAACATATATATAATTTAAATTGAATTTAAAGTTCCCCCCCCCCCCCCCCACAAAAGTCAAATACCCTCCCCATTAGAAATGATTACAAGGTTTATACAAATTTAATTAGACAAAATACAAAAATTTAACATCTAGTACCATGGATTTGTTTAATAATTAACATTTATGTCGTTGGCCAACTGTAAAGCTAAGTATAATTAAATAATTAAAAATTAAGAAATTGTGAGACGTCTCTCTGTAAAAAAATATATATATATATTTTCTAATAGAGCCCCTTGAGGGCTGAGGTCCTAAAATTGCTATAGCTGCTCCTCCCAATTATATTAATAATAAAAGACATATATTAAGAATTATTCATTAGTTACAAAAAACATAAAAGTACACAGCCTATTCAAGGTTTCTTATAAAGTTCACTGCAGATTTTTAGAAAACATTGGATTTTTGGTTCATAGCTAATTAAAAAAAAAACACTGTCGCAGAAAATAGTTATTAAAGTTGCATGTTGTGGTAGTTGGCTTTAACAGCAGAACATATGTGGTACTTCAAATTAGGAGTAGAACATGAGTGGTTCTTGGACTAGTGATACACTGCATTAAAACAAAATAACATCTTTTTAGAATCAAAGTAGGCTTTAAAACCAAGCATAGTGAAAAGCTTTTAGGTTAAAAGTTTGCCTTTATAATATTCTTTGATAATAGGTGACAAGCAGGTATTTTAAAATAAAGATGTTAACTGTTAATACAAGGCTTAACCAAAGTTAACTTGCCATGTTACTTTAACTGTTGCTACATGTCTGTAGACCACATGGTAAACTTTAAAATGTTCTTAGGTTATAAATCAAAATATATCGGAGATATAATTATTTGAATTATAGTTATTTTTAAAGGTCCTTAATTGTTATAGGTTACACAGCTTTAAATTTGTACAGAATTATATAAATTGTTTAAGCTAGGCTTTAGTAGAAAAAATAGGCTAGTTACATAAAATTTAATATTTAGGCTGTACTGAAAGTTTTTAAAGAGGAAAATTGAAATACACAAATTTAAGTTATACCTTAGAGTTTGAAATATTAATTACAAAAATATAGAAGGCTTAAATTCACATAGCAACAACTTACAAATGAGGTTTATTACAAAGCCTAAGTTAGATGGGTGACAGCAAAAACATTTCCATTTGATAAAGTAAAAAAAATTGCACATACCTGGTATTTAGAAGAAAAGGACTTAGAACAAAACCATGTTAATTATTGACGCACTGTCGTTAAACTCGCGACTAAATTATTTATAGAAAAATAACGACATAACATTGTGTTACATTGTGGCGTCTAAGAGTGAAGTTCGTATCGGAGTAATGGTGACTTTACGAGATAGCTTGCTTGACGAGGCTAAAGTAAGGTCACGAGAAATAAAACAGCTGTTCAGGTCCCAGATAAGGCTTTGACGTTCTAACTGTCGGTTACTGTACGGAGTCACCGCTTAGCGGGAGAAAGGGGAACTACATGAAGAAGAGTGTCGGTAAAAGCAGTACGTTGTATATAGCTATAACGTTATATTTTATAAGATATTTTATAATTAAACAACAATTTAATCAATCAATATTGTAAATATTTGTAAATAAAAATAGTAATTATATTATTGGAAAAAAAAAATATAATAATACAAAAAACGGGGGGTCCGTGATGCTGTGGACAGGCAATGATTGGACAATGGAAATACCTCAATATTAAGGTCAGGAGTCAAAACTCCCCCGAACCAAAACTTGCAAATACTTAAAATAACATAGAAAATCTGCTTATTTTTTTTAATAGTTCGTAAAATGTTTGTGTGCTAATAGACCTACAGAACCATTTTAAGTCATAACATTATGCTATCAGTTCTGGTATAAAAACTAACTTACTCTGCTTCATTACTAACAGACAGGGAGTGTTGCCGCAACAACCAACCACGCATTATGGCTATCTTAGTGTCGGGCGGGCACTAATACTTTGTAGTCTGTAAGTGTTCCCAACCCTCAAAATGTAAAGTTAGGTACATATTTTAAAAGGGCAAGAGCTGCGATACAACTTTTATTTGTCATATTTTTTGATATTATAACAAATAAAAGTGCTGTTTTCAGCTTGACTCTAATTTCTTCCGACACAAAACCTTCATTGGTTGGGCTAAATATCACTTAATTGACAAATAACATAACGCGACACATGGGATGCGCTCTAGGACAACAACGTCTTATAATCTATAGCTCCGCAGATGTGTTTATTTAAAAAATTTTATCTTGGATTTTGATAGCCGTATAATATTGTGTACTCAAATACATAGAACTGTTTCCATTTCGTTCATATTGAACTATTGGTTACATGAATTTATTTGTTAAATTATTCTACCGTTTAATAGTTGAATCGTTTACTTTTATGGAATTTTATTCGTTTACTAAACATTTAACATCACTTCCATCAAGCTTCCTCTTTGTGCTTTTCCACTCTTTTCTCATAGCGTCACGTTAAGAAATATAAGTTTACATACAAATAAATGTCAATTAATTATATGAAAAACAAGTTGAATTTCGTTCAAACACAATTCTTTAAATTTTTACCACAGGCAACACTAGTAAAAGTTATGAATCTAATAAATAAATTTACTAGTTGTAAAGATTAACATACACAGCTCTTTAACAAGAATATAATAGAGAACAATCTGTGTGTCGCGTGCCAAATATGGTGTCAATTTAACAGTACATTTTAAATAATTCGACCATGCAGCAGATCCACTGACGTGAGTTGATCGAATTTCCAAAATTAAGTCTATAATATGGTTTTTGGTTTTCGACCAAATATTTGGGAAATTGATCTATTCACGAAGGAGCTGAACAGCTGCCTATAATGCCTACGGAATTATATCAGTAGAATTTGTTTACACCGAAGCTTCTAGCTTCGACTCACACGCTCCTTCGTTACACTCGCAGTGGAAAAACTCGCTTTGCGAGTTTGCACCCCAACCTTGCGACCTCGGATTATGGACTGCTTTGCTTCGCTCGCAGAGTACAAACTCGGTCACCCCCTCGGTGAAATCCCCCACTTGGTTTCAACCGGGTACTTTTGTGGTATTTTACGTTTTGATCGATTTTGGAGGAACCAAACGAGCTATATGGTCGTGTAAAAAAACAAAATGTATAGTATAATATCCTACGTTTAGTTTCTTTCGATTAAACCCCAAACAAATTATATTCTGGTACAAAAATCTCATAAAATAGTCACTCGTGAGAGCGACTTACACAACCAACGTGTGCACCAAATTTGAACCAAATCGGACTTAAAAAGCGGCCGTCAGAGTGCGAACACTTACGTACATATATATATATAGTTTTTAGTAACACCCCAAAACGTGTTCTGAGGACCATTATCGGTGCACATTTACTACTCCCGACCTTAGGTCTCACCATAAGGGCCGCGGAAATAGTTCATCTTTCCTATGGAAATTCGTTATAACTGCGTTTATAACAGTTGCTTGGCGTTTTAATCTTTCTACAGTATCAGAAGCTTACAGTTGTTAAAGACCTTGTCAGAAACTGGACCATATTTCTTTTCTGTCAAGTAATTTTCTCCGATGAACGTTTAGGTGGCCGTAGATATATTTCCACTAAACTCAGCTCCACGACATGTCCAATATCCCGTTAATATCTCAGGAAACGTTCCCAAGGGATGACAGTGTAACGTGTGATTATCCTGTATTATTGGCAGTGGACTTTAAGACAAGTCGGGATATTTCCTCTTATGAAAAGCCGCGATAAAAAGTCAGAAACTAATCGAAATGTCTACGACTGTAAACGAAATAATTTAAAAAATCTAAGTTCTTCAAGGATGCTTATTAGTTACTTGCTTCCATCACCGACCCCGGCGTCGACCTATGGCTAAGTAAATGCAAACAGATACTCGGAAATACGATACTCGTATTTTTGTATACTCGGAAATTACGACTGATCGGTGACCTATACACAGCTAATGTAAGCCATCGAAATGTAATGCTAATGTAAGAGATCGAAATAGACACCCCCCCCCCCCCCAATAATTCGAATAGCGGCAAGCGTTGTAATTTCATCATTAATATTTAAATAATCAAAAAACGACATTTCAAACAAATTTTGATATTACCTACTAAAGGAAGCAATACAATGTGTAAAACCATTATATTACAGTAAGCCTTTTGTTTGCTTTTTCCTAATCTAAAAAAAAACTGATAGTCGTAAAAACCTTATTGTCAATCTGTTAAATTCATTGCAAATAAACGTGTTTTGGTTCAGTGTAGGCCTAACCTAAAATGTTGTTAAGTTTTTAATCCAAATCAGCTGTTTTATTTATAATGTGTAACAACAGCTGTTTGAATTGAATTATACTGTAAGAATTTTTCATAGATTTTTGTTTGCGTTTGCTTTTAGGTTCTAATGTAAAAAAGCTGTTGGTTGTGAAGAATAACAAAACTGATTCTAAATTTGCTAAGTTGGTTGATATGGTAATGAATGTAAACAAACATGTGTTTCTAAGCTGTTGATTTGAACAGCTGATTTAGCCAAATTTTCACTATCTCTATTCTTTAAAATAAAATTTTGCAAAATCTTTTCCTACTGCGCGTCAAAGACCCCATAAGAATATACCTTTAAATTTTCGTATTTGTATCTTAAGTAATTTTTACTCTACGTTGATTATATGTCAGTCAGTCAGTCATTCAGTCAAGACAAAGCCTCTTATATATATATATATATATATATATAGATGTGTAACAACATTGTTTGACTTTTTTTGTGTAACTAAGCATTTTGTTTTCTTTTAACTAATCTAAAAAAAAAAACTGTTTGTTATAAAGAATAATGTGATTCTAATATTTGCCAAACTAGTTGCAAATAAAAGTGTTTGGTTCGTCATAAGCCTAACCTAAAATTATGTTAGTTTTAAAATCAGCTGCTTTATTTATAATGTTAACAACAGAATCAGATGTTTGAATTAAATTATAATACAGTGAGCGTTTTTCGTTGACTTTTGTTTTTGTTTGCTTTTAGTTTGTTAACCTAACCTAAAAAAGCCGTTGGTTGTAAAGAATAATAAACTGATTCTAAATTTGCTAAGTTGGTTGCTATGCTAATGATGTAAACAAACATGTGTTGTTAAGGTTTTGATCCGAACAGCTGTTTTATCTGATATAGGGCTGGGAGTGAACCCCCAGAATGTTCACTATTTTTACGCTTTAAAATACAAAGTTTGCAAAATTCTTTCTTAGTGTGCTTTATGACCCCATAAGTATATACCTTTAAACTTTAGTATTTGTATTTTAAGTAGTTTTTGCTCTACGCTGATTCTATACCAGTCAGTCAGGACAAAATCGGTTGTATACATAAATGACTAGGATCTACACAGAGGAACTCGCTTCATACACAGAGGAACTATGCGACAAAACTACAAATTTGTCACATATGAAATAAACGGTACCAGGAACTGGCGCATACTTTCTCACAAACATATTTAAATTATTAAACAGATTCACTGTGACTTCATAATTGTAGGTGGGGTAGGAGAGGTGATTTATTAAAGTAGAAGATTAACTAATAAATATTATTATCTAGAGAGAAAACTATTCGATAGATTTCGAACAAATTTGCACCAAACACGTCAATAATTAGGCCTGTATAAATGCACGAAAAAATGTTTTGAAACATTTTGAAAACAACCCCTGCATGGCCAAAGAAACCCCAAAATCAGATATTATTATTATTATTATTATTAGCTAAACGAGAAATTTTAGAAAGATGCGGTTTTTTGCATATGGTAGAGTACATTAAAGGCTACAAATAAGCCAAATTTTATAAAACCGTTAGAGCCAAATCGTTTAAAATCGTTATAAAAAAATAATAACTGATTTTTTGGGGGGTTTCTTTTGCCAAAAAGGGCCCGTTTTTCGTGCATCTATACAGGCCTACTTGGCATGTCTGGTGCAAATTTGTTTGAAATCGATCGAATAGTTTTCGCTCTAGCTTTGTATACATACAGACATACAGACATTTAGACATATAGACAGACATTTTGCAAAAACCACTTTTTTGGACTCGGGGGTCCCAAAACGGATATTTCCACAAAAATCTCATCACCGATTTTTTTGCGATCACTATACTTTCTCTATACTATAGTATAGTAAGAAAAGAAAATGAAGTTGGTACCGGTAACCTTTGTTAAATCCTCTGTATTAAGGTTTACAAAAAATTTGTTTAAACATATTTGTTGATTTTAAAAAGTAAACAATGTTTTGTTATCGTTAAGAGCGTTTTCATTGGTTAAGATACAAAAATATGTTATACTCAGTGTTTTTCAAACTGTATACCCGTCTTTTTAAACGGTTAATCGTATAAAATAAAAACACCAAGAACAAAAAAGTGTTAAAATAACTTGTAAAATCCAAAAACATAATAAAATACAGGATGTTATATATAAGACATTCGAAAGTTGACCGCCATGATGGAAATGGAGGCCATTTACACATATTTTAACTACATATTTTTAAATTTCTCAAAACAAAAACAGGGAAAGGTTCTCCATTTAAGGTCAGATTTAAGATACCAATGGTAGTCTATTTAAGAAAGACACCTGTATATATAGATTATAATAGCTCGTGTAACTCTGAAGATGGCGACTTTGAAATTGAAACGCGTTTATTCTGTCAACTTTGTGTTCTCACAAGCAAGCTCAATATTTATTTATTAGAACATGATTATTTTGTTCAAACTTGATCTTCACATTGATGAGTATCATTCGTACCAGATGTATGTATTGTTTAGTAAAAACAAATAACAGTTTTTTTTTTATTTTGACCCTTGTAACCGCTCCTTGAACTATCCGCGTATTACTGAGACATCCTGTATACGTGGACTCCTCTCAATCACTCGGAGAACACGCTGTACATACGCTTTTCTATTCACATTTATAAATCACAACACCTTTGGACAGATCCCACTTTGTAATCACGACGTTATCAAAACATACCGTCAGACTGTATTTGAACATGTGTTTCGGAAGAAAATTTTATCCCGAATACAGAATAGAAGCTTAACTAATCGATTCATCGTTCGACATCGATGGTAAATCATCAATTAGTGAGTGATTGTATTCTATGTTCGTGGTTTAGTTTATAAAACGTACGCCGCAAATGTGCGTGGTAAAATGGGGAGAGAATCGTTGGTAAGTAGTCGACCTTTACTTTATTATAGCGATATAAAGTTTAAATGTTGTTATGTTTTAGTTTAAAATATATTTATCTCATTTTTATTATTTTAAGAAACGAGTAATCAGGCAGCCGTCCGGGTACCATTAGGTCGTAGTTTTTTTTTAAATGGAAAAAATAAATGGTTGAAAAAGTGAAAGTGTTTTTGTAAAATCCGTCGTTTTTTATTCTAACAGCTGGTTAAATGGTTAAATTTAACTCCCGGAATAACGTGAAAATTATACACATTTCACAAATTGGTTTTGAAGAGAATTTCCCACGTATAAATACATTTTATCTAAAACTAGCTGACCCGTACGGCGTTGCCCGTGGTGGTTGGTATTTTCAGTCTTTTTAACGTAATTATATTCTTTTTAAGTGTTCAGTCAGTCAGTGGTATTTGGCTTTTATACATATAGATCTCAAATAATAAAAGCACTATTGTCATAATAATAAAAGATCTGAAATTATGATTTTAGTACCTTTGATTCGCCCAAACCCCTCCTAAAATTTCGATATTTTTCAAACCCTTTCTTAGTAAGCACCTATGGCCCTAGAGGAAGCTACATACAAAATTTCATTCCAATCCGTTCTGTAGTTTTGAAGAAATTGTGATTTAATGACTTTGATCCCCCAAACCCCTCCCCCTAAAATTTCGAATTTTTTGAAACCCTTTCTTAGTGAGCACCTATGGCTCTAGAATAAGCGACATACCAAATTTAATTCCAATCCGTTTTATAGTTTTGAAGAAATCGTGATTTATTAACTTTAATCCCCCCAAACCCCCCCTAAAATTTAGAAATTTTTCAAACCCTTTCTTAGTAAGCACCTATGGCCCTAGAGGAAGCTACATACCAAATTTCATTCCAATCCGTTCAGTAGTTTTGAAGAAATCGTGATTTAATAACTTTGATCCCCCAAAACCCCCCTAAAATTTCGAATTTTTTCAAACCCTTTCTTAGTAAGCACCTATGGCCCTAGAGGAAGCTACATACGAAATTTCATTCCAATCCGTTCGGTAGTTTAGAAGAAATCGTGATTTAATAACTTTGATCCCCCCAAAACCCCCCTAAAATTTCGAATTTTTTCAAACCCATTCTTAGTGAGCACCTATGGCCCTAGAGGAAGCGACATACCAAATTTCATTTCAATCCGTTCGGTAGTTTTTGGGAAATCGTGATGAGTGAGTCAGTGAGTCAGTGGGTTTTCGCTTTTATATATATAGATATTGGATATGAAAAACAGTTTAGCCCTTCGACGCATATTAATCGAAATAAAATTGTTGTTTCTTTCATGCGTAAAACTCAAGAATTTCAGGTACCTTACTTCGTAGCAAGGGATCAAATTATTATTTATTTTTATAAAATGCTGGGAGGGGTACAGAATTTTTGGAAGAAAAGTTTTTCTGCCGCCATTTTTGATTGGGTTGTAATACTTTACTTTGGTCGCTATCAAAATGATGGTGATTTAAGGACAAAACAAATTATGTGTCACGAGCCGTACGTTTGCATTTAACATTTTGAGTTGTACCTCACATTACTCCACCGGGGGGATACGTGTGGTCTTCAAAGTTTGTAAAAGTAGTTACTAATCATCCAAAGACATTCCCAAATTTGCATCTCTCTACTTTCCGTTGTCTAAAAGTTACGGAAGGAGCCCACATACTTTTGGAACACCTGGTATGTATAACCGGATCTATGCCTTTATGGATTTTCAACATGGTAAAAATGTAAAGGACCGACAATTAATACGTATTCAGAAGTAGGCCCAAACTTCACGGCGAACAAAAATGTATAGCACACGCGTCTAGTTGTATTGTTTGATTTATTCGTCTTATTTAGTGGAAATATATTAAAATCCTATTTGAAGATTCTGCTCAAAAGTTTTATGGTTTCGTTTTGATCACAGTTGTAAATAATTCGACCACGCAGCTGAACCGCAGACGTGAGTTGAGCAAATTTCAAAAATTAAGTTTATAGGCCTATGTTTTAGGTTTCAGCCAACAATTTGGGAAACAGGTCTACTCACGACGGTGCTGAATAGCTGCAAAATGCGCACACCATTCCGCATATTGGGAGTATCTTCAACACACAGTGCTTTAAGTGCTTCGCACACCAACCCCCATACTGGAAATATCTTCAATACACATTGCATTGCGTACTTCGCACGCCATTCCGCATATTGGGAGTATTTTCAATACACAATGCATTGCGTGCTTCGAACGCCAACCCGAGTATTTAGAGTATCTTAAATACACATTGCGTTGCGTTCTTCGCACGCCATTCCACATATTGGGAGTTTTTCAATACAAAATGCATTGCGTGCTTCGCACGCCATTCCGTAAATTGGGAGTATTTTCAACACACAAAGCATTGCGTGCTTCGCACGCCAACCCCGCGGTAAAATGCACCACATGGCTTTGAACCGGGTACTTCTATGGTATTTTACGTTTGATCGATTTTTGGGAAACCAAGCAAGCTATAAGGTCACGTAAAAAAATGTGCAGAATAACATCCTACATTTATATTTCTAGAAAAAACTCTAAAAAACATTTATTCTCTTAGGAAAATTCTAAAAAAATTGTTACTTCCGGTCAAAAAACGTGCTTCCGGTTGTTGGATTTTTTTGGCTAACGAACTCGTCCGAGCGACATAGACTTAACTTAAAATGCGGCCGCTAGAGTGCGAAAACATATATACACTAGTGGACCGGGCAATGCTTCGCTATTGCTTGATTTACCTAACCTAAAATTATATTCAGTTTTTGATCCAAATCAGTTGTTGATCAAAATCAGCTGTTGATCAAAATCAGTTGTTTTAAGCTTTTCATACGAACAGCTGTTTTTTGTGCCCCTGATAAAATCAAAAGAAATCTTTCTTCTTCTTCCTTAAGATTGACCTTCCATAAGATTAACATGGCAACTTTGAGGGCCACTGGGGCGAAGCCCTTAACATACATTGAGCTCATTTTAAGGGAAGCACAACTTCAGAGTGAGCTCTGTAAAATGACACCAAAAACATCAAAATCGGTTAAAAACTCTAGGAGAAGTTCTACTCACAAAATAACCCCTAGCAAATTAATTATGTATAGATAATTATATATGATTTTTAATGACACTTCAAAACGTGTTCTGGGAACCATGATCGATGCTCATTTACTACGCCCAACCTTAGGTCTTACCATAAGGGTCGCTGCAATAGCTCATTTTTTCTATGGAAATTCGCTAATAAAATGCTAACCTAAATGTGTACTGTAGATTTGGTTTTGTGTGAAAATATTTATGATAATCTGATGTATTTATTTGCATTATTAGGGAACTTCCTTGGAAAGATAAGCTATTGCAGTGACCTGAGGTCGGGAGTGTTCACTGAGCACAGATCATGGTCCACAGAAAACGTTTTGGGGTAACATTAAAATGTTTATTTAAATGTGTTCTCTAGCTAACGGCCGCATTTTACGTCAGGTTTGGTACACACGATGGTTTACTAAGTCGCTCGTACGAGTTCGTTAGCCAAACAAATCCAACAACAGGTATTTTTGCCGGGAGTAATTTTTAACTTCCCGCTACCAATAAAGGGAAGTTATTGATTTCGGTCC